>APFE030744183.1:0-10422 GCA_000404065.3 Pinus taeda
AATAATGTAAAAAAGTTGCAGATTCATATGAAACTACAATTCCCGCGTGGTACAAAGGGAAACATCGAAACGAATGCTTGTTAAAATAAAACAATGAGACACTAAAAACAACAAAATAGAGGCTGAGTAAGCTCCCAATAAATACGATGTCAAGGCAATAAAACCCTAAGACACCGTGTCCGCTGGCTATGAGATGAACGAACAGGGAGCGTTGTCTCTCGGATGGACTCGTTACAAGAAGAGGAGTGTCACATCATCTCAGCTGTCATTGTCAGCGGTAATTAATAATTAAGTGCAAATAAATGGGTCAAAGCTGAAAATAGTATAAAAACCATAAATCCAAATAATAAGCGTTTATGTCCGAGAATATTATTAAAACCCAATTAAATTAAATTATATAGATTAATTAATACACATTAACTTCCAGATGTAAAATGTGATAATGTGATATTTGTATAAAATATGTTTTTTTTAATCTACAGTGAAACGTGGCTCATGAAATGTTTATATTATTTACACTGAATTTACAGATGTTATATATTAAGATGCTATGGAATGCAAATAATACTGATCAATTCTTTCGATGAATGCCAGATAGAATTCACTTTCTAGAAAGTTGCGGCTACATTTAAATTTCTTTGAAAAAATTATATATTAAGATGCTATGGAATGCAAATAATACTAATCAATTCTTTTGGATGAATGCCCGATAAAATTCAATTTCTAGAAGGTTGCGGTTACATTTAAATTTCTTTAAAAAAGCACCATGGCATCCGCTCACTCCAACCGTCATTCAGCCAAGCCAACTCACAGCTCCGTTGATTTAAAATCTGCATGTTCCTCTTCTCATTATATGCAGACCGCCATTGGAATTTCTCCTGTCATTGGAATTTCTTTATATTTCGATTGTCGGTATTGGATTTATCATTCTATTGTTATAGTGGAATTTCTTTATATTTCAAGTGCGTGCCTCTATGAGATGTTTCTGTTTCACGGGCCTAAATGTATGCCATGTATTATTTTTTATTTTTTATTTTTTATTTTTATTCTGGTACTGATTTGTAACGTCTGGGCTCTTAGTTTTGCTTGTTGAACTATGGGTTCTGTGTTTTGGCAGCGTACCTTATTTTTTCCAAGATGATCATTACGGCTGGAAATGCGCACTAAATCGATGTTGTGTCAAGGTAAGAGAAATCATGCTGCTGCTCTTATGGATAGTGTCTGAAATAAATTTTTAATGGTTGACATAATTTAATTCTGAATGTTAAGGGTTCATGATTTTCAGGTCATGAAATTCTGGATCGAAATAGGACAGAGATAGGACAGAGATAAGAGGAATTCCAAATTCTTTCTCACCTCAAGGTATCACAGGTACGAAATTCTCATTTCACAGCTATGAAATTCTCATTTCTCTTTTGATAAAAATTAACACAATCTTTTCCATGTACAGATTGAAATTTGTTCTTCATGAAATCGATTGAAATTTGTTTTTTATAAAACTGATTTTATGAATAGACCAATCATAGTTATTCATGGAAAGTTCTTCCTCTCCATTTTTGTGTTACAATTTACTTCTGTATTTAAAAGTTATAAAGTTAATTAGTTATTTAAGTAGGCATAAACAATATTGATAACTTTAATTCATTTGTATGAAACACTAAATTATAATGAACTTAATCACATTTAGGTAAACATAGACTATATTTAGAACATAGTGGGGTTTCTTTTGAGTAGAAATCTTTTCTCGGACATATCAATTTCTATAATTAAATTAATGAGGCATTGATTCATGTTTTTATTCTCTCCCAATAGTTCCATGGCACAGATGAAATTAACTTTTTTGGCAAGAATTTGTGATGATTATTAACATTTTCATGCGTTGAAAATGATCATGAGGATGAAATACACTATGGGGATGGTTTGGAGTCATCATATTGTTCATCACACATAGGGTCTAAAGTGGGAAGCTTCTCTAGCTTGGTTATCCTAGGAGACTCATCAAAGCATTTGTAATCATCTCCAACAGGGTTGGAAACCATGTCCTAAATGTCCAAGACTAGTGGGGTCTTTTATTGCTCTTTTCTTTTCCCTTTTATCCTCTAGATAAGCGTGGAATGATCATCTTGGGATTTTATTTGCTTTTTGATAACCTTAGTCCTAGAGAACATATGGTTTTATGCCTTTTCCTTGGCACTAGACTTTTGAAGCAAAGGAAACTCATTTATAGGAAGCTATGCCAACTTGACCTTTACATTTATTCTTCTTTTTTAATGCAAATTTTAAATTAAAAAAAAATTGCTAAATCTTGGGTTAAGGGAACTACAATATATATAATAATAATATGACATACATTTAAAAAAATCCCTTTATATGGTTGTAAAATATTATGTATAGTTATTGAGAGTTATGCACCAAAAACTTAAAATAGGGTAGGACACTTCAAATGTTTCCAAACACTAGCTATGGCATCCACCATAAAAAACAAACCACAACTATCAAAGATGGCCTAACAAGGCATCACACCAAGCTACACCAAGCTACTTGTAGCCACTTCAAAGGATGAACAACAAACTAGCATGAATGCTTACAAGTCCACCCTTGATTTCTCACATACAGTATACAAGTCGTCTAGGATATTCTCTAAGCTTACATTAAACAAGTCCTCCAAGCATAGTGCTACAAGCAGTTGATAGGGATTCCTTGCGACAAATCCTAGATCCTTCTCACCCAAGGACATCAAACCCTAGCACATCATGTCTTCTCTAGTTTTCTCCTATCACAAACCCTAGCACCTTCCACCCTTGCATTGATAGAATTATAAATACTTTAATATAGGACCATTGACAAAACGTATTGATTAGAATACTACTCCTCAAATTATGATGATGCACAAAAGTTGTTGCAAGTTCTCAAATTGTGTAAAGCAATGAACTTCATTTATAGAACAAATGAAGTTACGAGTACATACCAATCATAATCTTGTCAAAGGCTAGGACACCCCAATTTGGTTCCAAACCCTAGCTAGGCATTCCACCATCAACAAAAAACCATAACTAGCAAGCATGGCATAGATAATGTGATCCGTTAGATCCACCAGATGCCCTTTGCATTGATAAACAACCGGCAAGTTGAAGCCCAATGTGTGTCGTTGATCTCGCTTGATTATAGTTGTTGGATCTATTGGGATTGTAAATCTATTTTCTCGTGTGCAAATTGATTTGGATGGGTGATCTTAGTTGTTCATCTTGCTTGATCATAGCCACTGAATCTATTGGGGTGCAAGTCTGTTTTATCCCCTATGCAAGTTAGATTCCGACGGTCAATTTGGGTCATTGATCTCGCTTGATTGTAGCCATTAGATCTATTGAGGGTGCAATTTTGTTTTATCCCTTGTGCAAGTTGGAGTTGCAGGTGTGATGTGGGCCATTAAACTCGCTTGATCGTAGCCATTCGATCTATTAGGGGTGCAAGTCTATTTTATTCCCTATGCAAGTTGGAGAATGATGTGGATTATGGGTCGTCGATGAAGGGAGAGGGTCGTTGATGAAGGGAGAGCACAACCATTAGATCTATCATGCAAAAGACTTGTTGTAAACCCTCGCACATGTTTCAGCGTGATGCAAGATGTGGGCCTTAGATCAGTAAAAATCACAACCGCCAGATCTGTTGGGCAGATGGCACCCCACAAGCTGGGATCCATGTTCTAGCACGATATAAATCTTGGCTGTGAAATCAGAGAAATCCTGGTTGTTAGATTCATCGGGGCGGGGGGGGGGGTTAAGTTGTCATAAATGCCCATGCATATTTTAGTCCGATGGGAATCTAGGTCGTTGATCTACCTCAAGATCAACCCTTGGATTTGGAAGGAGGAAAAGTCACCGTGGTAGTGAAAATTGGAAATTGGACCTTGCGTGTTGTTGTGTCCACTCAATCATTGCCACATGGAATGACCCACGTGAACAATGGGGTCTATGTAGGGACTGATAGATATAGTAGAAAGACTGGATGCATTCCAAGTGTTTAGGGGAAGCCATGCAAGCCAATTCGTGTCCAATGTGAACTAAGAAAACTGAATTAGTACAAGAAGTTACCTTTGAATGAAGCAGAGGTGCACAAGGAAGGCCCGTATGTTTGAGGATAGTTACAAAATGTTGTTACAAGTAAATTTCATTAGTGTAGGAGAGTAAAACAATCAAAATGTTTGCCATTTTTTCCGAAACTTTGTTAATTTCTTCAACGATCTGCCTAATCTACAAGATAAGGTATCCAATTTAAGCGCTCACTTTCCAATTTGTATACATGTCAAGAGATAAATCCTCTAGTGATGCGCTCTACATCCATGGGCTTGAAGAGTTAGACACTCCACATGATGAGGATTTTTGTTGTGTGAGATGAACTTATAGTGCACAAATGCTCTTACTCAACGTATATGCTCCAATGGGATATAATATTTACTTGGTCAAATATCTTTTATGACAAAATTCCATATTTGGTTCCCCAAGTTAATCTTAAAGGGGAATTTTGTTGATGTATTGGTGGCGATTTGTTATTTTTGTTTCCAAGGAAATCGTAAGGTGGATGTTATTGAGTTGTTGGCTTAGCCTAACATATGATCCTAATGGATATATGTTAATTGTTGCCACCTTATTAACTTTTAAAGAAATGATGGCTAAGCTTGGTGTAAGGCTGCAATGGCCCTTGAATTCCATTCATTAGACATCCTTAGTTTAAGGCTATGGACCACATTAGTGTTAGTGGGTTCCCACTAACACTAATGTAGTCCATAGCCTTAAACTAATGGTGTCTAATGAAATGACATACAAGGGCTATTGCAACATACAAAATAAAGACTCTAAGTCAAGTACTCACTCTCCAAGGTGTACACATGTCAATAGATCAATATTTACATGTTGCACTCTCTAAGCATGGGTTCCAAGTATCAGTCAATTCTCATCAAAAGGATCCTTGCTATCTAAGTCAAGCATCCATTCCTCCAATGATCTTACTCAACAAATTCTACTCACTATTATATTAAATTAGTATTCATACCCAACATCAGAAACTACTTAATTTCCATGGTAATATACCTTAAAAATTAGATCTACAAGTATACAATGTGTGGACAACAAGGTACTTCTTTATACAACAAATGAAGTTACAAGTACATACCAACCAGTTTATCAAAAGTTGGCACATGTCCATCAATCTTTACACAGACTAGGACATTTGGAATATTTCCAAACCTTAGATAGGGTATCCACCATCAACAACAAACCATAACTAGCAAACTTGGCCTAGAAAGGCATCACACCAAGCTACTTGTAACCTCTTCAAAGGGTGCACACCAAACTAGCATGAGTACCACCAAGTCCACCGGTGATTTCCCACTTGTATCTTGCAAGTCTTCTAGGAGATTCTCTAAGCTTACGTCATACAAGCTCTCCAAGCATAGTTATCGAAGTGTTCGATGGGGTCTCTTTGCCACATATCCTAGTTCGTTGTCACCGAGAGATATGAAACCCTAGTAGATAATGCTTTCTCTAGATCTTGATTGTCACAAATCCTAGCTCCTTCAACCCTTGCATAAATACAATTATAAAGACATTGATATAGGTTCATTAACAAAACACAATTATTTGATGACTACTCTACTTAATTTACAGTGATGCGCAAAAGATGCTAAATTATCACATACAAAAAACACTAGAAACTACTCAAATTTCCTTGGAATTATCTGATAAAAATGAGATTTACATCTAAACAAACTGTGGATAGCACTGAAATTCATTTATACAACATATAAAATTACAAGTACATACCAATCAACCTATGACAAGTTGGTACATGTTGTTCAAACTTGTCATAGGGTAGGGAATTTCAAATGTTTCCAAACACTAGCTACGGCATCCACCATTAACAATGAACCATAAATATCAAAGATGGCCTAGCAAGGCATCACACCAAGCTACTTGTAGCCACTTCAAAGGGTGAACAACAAACTAGCGTGAATACCTACAAGTCCACCCTTGATTTCCCACATACATCATATAAGTTGTCTAAGAGGTTCTCTAAGCTTCAATTAAACAAGGCCCTGAGAGTCCAAGCTTAGTACTCCAAGTATTTGATAGGGATTCTTTGCGACAAATCCTAGATCCTTCTCACCCAAGGACATCAAACCCTAACACAACATGTCTTCTCTAGTCTTCTCCTGTCACAAACCCTATCACCTTCCACCCTTGCATTGACATGATTATAAAGACTCTAATATAGGTTCATTAACAAAACATAATGATTAGATTACTATGTTCAAGTTATGGTGATGCACACAAGTTTTTAATGTAGCATGTATAGGCATCACTAGAAGCAACTCAATTTCAATGGAAATGTGCACTAAAATCATATCTGCAAGTACGAAAATTATGGAAAAAATGTACTTCATTTATAGAACAAATGAAGTTACAAATACATACCAATCATCTTATCACAAGTTGGTATAACATGTTGCTCCATCTTGTGAAAGGCTAGGACACTCGAAATGTTTTTGAACCCCTTGCTAGGCATTCCACCATCAACAAAAAACCATAACGAGTAAGTATGGCATAGAAAATCTCCTAGCTTCTTCAATGGGTGAGAAGTAAACTAACATGAACATCAACAAGTTCAATATTGATTTCACAATTGCACTATAAATGTTCTCTATGAGATTCTCCAAGATTACATTACACAAGGTCTCTAATGATAGAACTCCAAGACTCAAATCTCTCCAAGGATGGTACCCTACATCCTAGGTCCATCAAAGCCTATCACATCATGGCTTCTATAGGTTTCTATTGTCACCAACCCTAGCCCCTTCCAACCTTGCATTGAACAATTTCAAAAACTCTCATGTAGGATCATTAACAAATTACAATGATTTGAGTACCCGGATGACAACTTAAATGACCTAGCAGTGGGTTGGAAGTGTTACAGGTAAAGACTACAGTGGGCCTAGGTACATTACAAGTGGTATTAGAGCTACAATTTACAAAACTCGGGTCATTTTGGGGTGAATAATCATTTAAGGAAAAGTAACAGGTTGTTGATGAATTGTTGATGAATTATTTGACATACCTCACAAGAAGTTGAGATGCATGAAATAATCAATTTGAGATGATATCAGATTGTGATTGTGAGCTCAAAATTTGTGAAGCGACAGGCAAATTTTAGTAACGAAAACACTAAAATCCAGACAGAAAAAAGAGATTATTATTGATAGAAAATTAAAAAATAAATATATGACATCAACGACACCAACTGAGTTGGAAAGTGAGGAGGATAGGTGGCAGGACATGGTGTGACTGGGCACCATCGGGTGGATGAAATGCGCTAAAATACCGTGCCTATAAATGCATGATGTGCGCCCTCACCTTTGATCGTAGATAATGGGATTCATTGGATCCATCAGACACCCTTTGCATCGATAAATAACAGACAAGTTGGAGCCCAATGTGTGATGTGGGTCATTGATCTTGCTTGATTATATCCCTTAGATCTATTGGGGGTGTAAGTCTGTTTTATCCCCAGCACAAGTTGGAGTTTGATGAGTGATCTAGGTTGTTGATATTTATTGATCATAGCCATTTGATCTATTAGGGGTCCAAGTTTGTTTTATACTTCGTGCAAGGTAGATTTTGATGGGTGATCTTGGTTGTTGATCTCGCTTGATTGTAGCCATTGGATCTATCATGGATGCAAGTCTATTTTACACCCCGTGCAAGTTGGAGTCGGATGTTTGATGTGGGCCATCGATCTCGCTTGATTGGAGCTCTCAGATTCATCGGGGGTGCAACTCTATTTTATTCCTTGTGCAAGTTGGAGCACGATGTGTATTATAAGACATTTAATGAAGGGAGAGCACAACCATTATATCTATCATGTGCAAACATCATTGTAAACCCTTGCACATGTTTCAACACGATGCAAGATCTGGGATGTTAGATTAGTGAAAATCGCAATTGTCAGATTTGTTGGGTAGATGGCACCATGTAAACTTACATCCATATTACAACACTATAAACCTAGGTCATCAAATCGGACAAGTCTTGCCCATTAGATTCGTCGGGGGGTTAGGTTGTCATAAACACCTGTGCATGTTTTAGTCCAATGGGAATCTAGGTCGTCGATCAACCTCAAGATCAACTCTTGGATTTGGAAGGGGGAAAATTCATGGTGGTAGTGAAAAGTGGAAAGTAGACCCTGCATGTTGTTGTGTCCACTCAATCATTGCCATGTGGAAGGACCCACATGAATAATTTAGGGCCTAAGTGGGGACCAACATGCGTGCTAGGTGTTTAGGGCAAGTCATACAAGCTAGTTCATGTCCAATGTGAACTACAAAACCTGAATTTGTACAAGAATTTATCTTTTAATGAAGCAGAGTTGCACAGGGGAGGCCCATATGTTTAAATACAGTTACAAAACTTCGTTACAAGTAGATTTGATTAGAGAAGTAAGACAATCGAAATATTTGCCAACTTTTCTGAATTTTCGTTAATTTCTTGAATCATGTGCCTAATCTACGAGATAAAGTATCCAATTCAAGCGTTCACTTTCCAAGTTGTACACATGTAAAAAGATAAATCCTCCAGTGATGCTCTCTACATTAATGGGCTTGAAGCGTTCGCCAATTCACATGATGAGGATTCTTGTTGTCCAGGTTGAACATATAGCTCTTACTCAATGCATATGATCCAATGGGATATAATATTTGCTTGGTCCAATATCCTTTAGGCCAAAATTCCATATTTGATTCCCCGCGACAATTTTAAAGGGGAATATTATGGATGTGTTGGCGATTTCTTAATTTTTTTGCCAAAGAATTCTTAAGGTGGAGGTTGTTGAGCTAGCTGCTCTGTCTAACACATGATCCTAATGGAGATATGCAAATTGTTGCCACCTTATTACCTTTTGGAGAAATGTTGGCTAAGCTTGATGTAGGGATGCATATGATTCAATGGGATATGATATTTGCTTGGTCAAATATCCTTTAGGCCAAAATTCCATATTTGATTCCCCGTGATAATTTTAAAGGGGAATATTATGGATGGGTTTAGCGATTTCTTATTTTTGTTGCCAAGGAATTCTTAAGGTGGAGGTTGTTGAGTTGGTTGCTCTGCCTAACATATGATCCTAATGGAGATATCCCAATTTTTGCCACCTTATTACCTTTTGGAGATATGTTGGCTAAGCTTGACGTAGGTATGTAATGACCCTCGGATGTCATTCATTAGACACCCTTAGTTTAAGGCTATGGACCACATTATTGTTAGTGGGCGCCCACTAACAATAACGTGGCCCATAGTCTTAAACTAAGGGTGTCTAATGAATGACATACAAGGGCCATTGCAATATACAAGATAAAGAGTCAAGCGCTGACTCTCCAAGGTGTACACATGTTAAGAGATCAATCTTCAAGTGTTGCACTCTCCAAGCATGGGTTCCAAATGTCAAGCACTTCTCATAGTAAGGATCCTTGTAGTGTAATTCAAGCATCCAATCATCCAATGATCTTACTCAACAAATTCTACTTACTATCATATTAAATTAGCATTTGTACCCAACATTAGAAACTACTTAATTTCCATTGGAATATACTCTAAAAGTCAGATCTACAAGTATAAAATGTGTGGACATCAAGGCACTTCGTTATGCAACAAATGAAGTTACAAGTACATACCAACTAGCTTATCAAAAGTTGGCACATGTCCATTAAGCTTGACAAATACTAGGACATTTGGAATGCTTCCAAACCCTAGCTAGGGTATCCAACATGAGCACCGAACTATGACTAGCAAATATGGTCTAGCAAGGTATCATACTATGCCACTTGTAGCCACTTCAAAGGGTGCACAACAAACTAGCATGAATACCACCAAGCCCACCATTAATTTCTCACTTATATCATCCAATTCCTCGAGGGGACTCTGTAGGCTTACATGATACAAACTCACTAAGCATACTGATCCAAGTCATCGATGGGGTTTCTTCGCCACATATCCTAATTCTTTGTCACCCAAAGATATCAAACGCTAGTAGATCACGTCTTCTCTAGATTTTGTTTGTCACAAACCCTAGCTCCTTCAACCCTCTCATCAATAAAATTATAACGACTTTAATATAGGTTCATTAACGAAACACAATTATTTGATGACTACTATATTCAATTTACAATGATGGGCACAAGATGCTAAATTAGCATATATGAGCAACACCATAAACTACAATAATCTCTATGGGAATATATGGTAAAAATTAGATCTTGAACTATAGAAATTGTGGATTACAATGTACTTTATTTATACAAACAATAAAGTTAGAAGTACATACCAATTTGCCTATGACAAGTTGGTAGATGTCGTTCATGTTTGTCATAGGATAGGACAC
>APFE030744192.1:36832-59454 GCA_000404065.3 Pinus taeda
ATGACACAGTGTTAAAGATTAAAGTCTTGCATGGTTTTTTATAAAAGGTAATGGGTTTTAGCTTGATAGGTTGGGTGAACCATTGGTTTTCCTAAGTGCATGGTCTCAAGTATCTCGAGACATGTTGTAATCACCAATTTTTGACATTTATGAAATAGGTGTATCTAGCATGTATAATAGTGGGAAAATATAGAGGTTATAAACCATAAAAATGTTTCTTCAATTTCATTGTGAACCTTCAATGCCATAATGAAGGCTCACAATAATAGTGTATCATATCATCATATTGAGAGCTATAGAATTAAAAATGTAACACCTAAGTTAACTTACCAAATACGAATAATAATAAAAAAATTAATTAATATGTAAAAATCCCCATCCGAGACTTTGGTAATTGGTTCATCATGCGTAGTCACATAAATTATATTCATTTTAAATCATGAGTCCGTAGACTTGACATGCTCGGATCTAATGAATCTCGCAGATGGAATTAAAGTCAGAAGGTTTGAATTTAAATACGAATGATCTGTCATGTGATTTCCCCGTCCCTTCGCCTAGGTTGACCCGTTGCCCTCTGTACCTGAAGCCACATGGCAAGTAGACATGGAGTAAGGCTGAATGTGCTAGCCAAATGGGGTATGCTACTCGCACCATCTGTTTGTTGTCAATGCCATTAATTGGGCTTATGCAATCAGATGGTGGATATCTATTAGGTTTACAAACACTAACTAATTGTTTGTCATCAGCCTCTTGCTGCTCCATGAGGGTTTATCGTTCGTCAAGGGGTTATTATGTTGTAAGCGTTTACTATCTTGTAAGAGCTCAATGTCTTGATCATGGTTCTTGTCTGTCTTAGCATCCTCTGAAAATGATGAAAGTGGTAGCTATTTTGAATGGAGGTCCAGGTAAACCCCTCGGACTATTGTTTTGCAGTCTTAATAGATTGTATGGAGGTGTTTGTTGTAAAGCTGGCCTGATATTTTGGAGCCGTGTTAACATGTGGCCGCTACTATATACGAGAGCCCCATGGAACTTCCAACACTCTGGGCAACATTCGATTTCAAAATTTAGTTGTGGATGGTAACTTCGTGAATGTCTCTGAACTTGCACATTTTAATTCCTTTAGTTTTCTTCAGCATTTATCATACAGTTTATTCACCGTGGACAAGGAAGTTGCCTCCTATAGGAATTGAGCACCTCTAGGTAACAAAATACTCCCTTATAATTATTTACCAATTCGGTTCAATGTTCCCATAAGTTTTTCCTAATTTACGGTTTCGGTTGCCTAACAAGTAACTATGCAGTGTTTAATGGCATTATTTTTAGTGAAGGCCGATCCTTATCAGAGCTTAGATTGCTCACTGAGACATTGTTGGCCCTTCCAGGATGGAAGCTTACCTCTGGCATGAATTAAGTTATGGAACTTCCCATATGGTCGAGATAGAAACTTTGCGTCGATTGGTTTAGTTTTTTTTATCATTTTGTTGATTATGTAATTAAGGAAGCACATATGAATTGTTAATAGACTTCTGTGTAGACTCTTTTGGTAGTTCTTTTGGGAGGATACTCATGTTCTGTAATCGATAAAGGGTTTCTCTTTTCCGCATAGGATTATTCTTCGAGGCTGCCACTTAAGGGAACTAGCCTGTGTTGTATTGTTAAAACTGTTTAATTTATGCAATATTGTTTTTAGGACTTCTCTGAACTGTTTGAATGTTTGGCAATGAATCAAGTTAATTTTTGTCATAGTTGTAATTCCAGCCTAGAGGACCCTTCTCTTCTTCATGCAAATATTTAGCTAAGATGATTTGGAATTCGGTTTAGTTTCTTTATTCAAGATATTTCTATGCTAAACAATTATTCTGTGTATCTATGTTCCAGGAGTTCTATGACTCTTTTCGTCTTTATAGTTGAATTTTACAATTAACAGTTACATAATATCTGTATCTAGATCTGTGTTCTAGCAGCTATCTATTTATTGTCTTACTATTGTAGTCATTTGTACAGAGCATGTAAAACTATTTTTGTCATTCCACAGATTTTCAGTTACAGTACTATATAAATAACTTACTTCTCTATCGTACGAGTTTAACTTTGATTATAAGGGTTAGTGTATCGTAACCACTAAATGAGAATTTTTGTTCCTTCTAGCTGTGTTATTTAGTAATTCTATGGTTAATAGAATACACTATCTACCATATGATTAAAGAAAATTTGATCTATTTTCTATAATCACACTTATGACTTTTAATATAGTTTTTCATTCCATAATTTATTCTATGACAATCCAAGCCTAATGATTTTACTCTATCATTAAATGTTAACCTTTGTGTGCTATTATTAACTCTATAAAGAAACTAAATGCAATACTTATATATTCCACCCGTAGTTCCAATAATTCCAGAAAGTATCTCCTCCCAGCCATGAACCTGGCAACTACGTCCAAGTCCTCCCCAGACCACCTTCTCTGTTGGAATAATTTCCATCTACAGTCAGTGCCTTGGGCCTTTGAACTCCACGGTCCAACCTCAAGTCCTGCGCTTCATTAACTGTTCATTTGCAGCTTTCCACTGGCTTTTCCCTCCATTGAGTCTAGGATAGTTTTTTTTTGTTCTTTATCTTTTTTCCTTATAACTCCCTTTCTAGGGTAGGGGCTTAACTATTTTTTGTTAAATATTTCTTGTAATTGTAATAAATAGTTTTCTTTTAATTAATAATGTTTCCATTTGTAATCACTCACAATTAGGTAAAAATTTAATACCTGGCTTTCCAGCCTTGATAATACATAACAGAAAGTAATGTAGTAAAACATAAACCAAATTAATAACCACAGTATATCCTTTCAAGGAGCTATGGGTGTTACATCTCCACCCCCATGTGCAGAACATTTTCCCTAGTGTTCCTTCTATTTTAAGAAAATAATGATGGGTAAGATTCTCGCATAAATTCTTCCTCTTCCCAGGTTGCCTCATCTAGGCCAAAGTGCTCCCATTGCAATTTAACCTAGGTCATGACTCACCTCCACAAGGTGGTTTCTCTCCGATTGATAATATGAAGAGGTTCTACTAGAAACTCTCCTTCCGGTTTGACCTCCACATACAATAATTATATTCATATTCCTTCAAAACAATTGGCAAAACATATAAACATTTTCACTTGTTACCTGAATATTTTCCCATTTTATTATGTGTTGTGGGTTGCACATATATTTCTTTAACAACGAAACATGGAAAACGTTGTGGACTCGAATGTGGCATGGCAATGCAATTTTATAGGCTATAGGTCAAACTTGTTATAAGACCTGAAAGGGCTCATAGTATCAGGGTGCTAATTTAGCACATCCCCTCCACTGTAAGGAAATTTTTCGGGGGTTAACTCTTAGAGAAACATGATCTCCTGACTAAAATTCTTTGTACATCCTTTTCTTATCTGCATACATTTTCTGCCTATCTTGGGCAACCTTTAGATTCTATTGAACTTTCCTAACGACTTCCTCCATTTACACTAGCATGTGTGGGCCCAATGCTAACTTATTCATAGGGTTATTCCCATCCATCAGTACCCTGCACTTCCTTGCATACAATACTTCAAAAGGGCTCATGACCAGTGATTCATGATGTCCATTGTTGTATGCAAATTCCACAAGGTCAAGGTAATCCTCCCACTTATGTGGTTATTGCATTACAAATATATGTAACATGTCCTCCAATACTTGATTCAATCGTTTCGTTTGACCATCAATTTGGGGATGGTAAGCCGTGCTAAACTGGATCTGGGTACCCAATCTTGAGAAGAGGGATTTCCAGAATGTGGATGTGAGTTTCACATCCCTGTCTGAAATTACCATCCAGTCGAAATATTTCCTTCATAAATATGTCTGCAATTTCAACAGTTTTGTATGTGGATTTCACTGTATAAAATGTGTGGTTTTGCTCAGTTTATCTACTACAACCATGATTGAATCATCTTGTTTGCTGGTGTGAGGTAAACTTGTGATGAAGTCTAAAGATATGGTCTCCCATTTACATTCTGGAATGGTCAGTGGTTGTAACAAACTGGTAGGATGCTGATGCTCTCCCTTAACCAATTGACACACCAAACATTTGGATAAATATTCTGTGACATCCTTCCTTAATCGGGGCCAAAAATACCCTTTCTTAATAGCTGTTAATAATTTATAGTAACTTGGATGGCCTACATAAGTTTTCCAGTGAACTTCATCCATTATTAATTGTTTAACAACACTTTGATTAGGTAGATAGATTCTATTTTTGAATGTAAGGATGTCATCCTGATCTATGTCGAAATTTGATTTTTCTCCTCTTAACAAAGCTTCTTTTGTTTTCTACCAAGGAAAATTATATTCTACATCCTTGATAGATGCTTCCTATATAATTACTGGAATGTTTGAGCATGCTTGACTGATATGAACCTCATAGATGCAGTGTACCTTCCTACTTAGTGCATTAGGTACCCAATTTTCCTTTCCTTTTAAATGCTTCATGTCAAAATCAAGCCCACTTAAAATTCTATCCATTTGGTCTCTCTAGCATTAAGGTAAAACTAGTTGAAGAAATTTGTAAGGCTGCTATGATCTGTCAGCAGCAGAAATCTTTTCCCCAGTAAGTAATGTCACCACATTTTCAATGCATGTATCATTGTTGTTAATTCAGGGTCATAAGAGGAGTATCTTTGCTCATATTCCTTTAATTTCCATGATTCGTAAGCTATAACTTTACCTTCTTACATTAGTACTCCACCAATGCCATCCTTATTTGCATCCGTGCATACTACAAAGGATTTTTCTGGATCTACCACTTTTAACATGGGTGCAATGGTAAGCAGGTGTTTGAATTTCTTAAAGCTTTGTTGGAATTCCTATGTCCATTGGAATGTGCATCCCTTCTCCTATAAATAAGTCACTGTAAAGGAAATTTTTGAAAATCCTTCAATGAATTGATGGTAATATCTGGTTAAACCCAGAAAGGATCTAATATAAACAACATTCTTGGGAGCGGTCTATTTAATAATGGTTTTAATCTTCTCCAGGTCTACCGCTATCCCCTCAGCTAATATAACATGTCCCAAGTATTGGTTCTGATCTTTGAAAAAATCTCATTTACTAAACCTATCATATAACTGGTTTTCTCGTAATGTTTGTAGTACAATTCTCAAATGTTCTTCGTGTTCCTCCTGATTTTTAGAGTGTATAAAAACATCATCAATAAAAATTAACAAAAACCTATCAAGATAGTGTCAGAAAATACCATGCATCAAACTCATAAAGGTGGTTGGGGCATTTGTGAGGCCAAATGGCAATACTAAGAACTCGTAATCACCATAACGAGTTTGGAATGCCATTTTATAGATGTCCTCCTTTATCCTTATCTGGTGATAATGAGATCTTAAATCGATTTTTGAGAAAACCTTCACTCCTTGCACTTGATCAAATAGATCATCAATATGTGGCAAGGGATATTTGATCTTGATGGTCAGTTTGTTTAGCTGACAATAATTGATGCAAAATCTCAAAGTTTTGTCTTTCTTTCATACAAATAGGACGGCAGCTCCCCAAGGGGACACACTAGGGTGAATATGTTTTTTACCCAAAAGATCTTGAAGTTACATCTTGATTATTGTCAACTCAGGTATTGTCATGCAGTAAGGGGCTTTAGACACCAGAGCTACACCCGAGATAATTTCAATTGTGAATTCAATATCCCTCTTGGGTAGTAAAGTACGGATAGATACGGGAAATACATTCGTGAATTCCTGAATGACAAGAATATTTTCGAAGGAGGTCATTTTATTCTTGGATTTGGTAAATCCCACTTGAACCACGTATATTTGACAAGCCTTCCTAATACATCTTCCTAGCTGACTGGCAGTAATGGGGCATAGTTTGGTGTTGGACTTAATTCCTTGCAATTCCTTCCTTTGTCCTGATTCTGAAATAGCGAATGGTTTTCTCCTTACAATCAACCAAAGACCAGCATTTTTCCAACTAGTCCGTTCTGATTTAAACATCATATGATCTCAGAGGAAGAATATTGAGGTTTACATGAATGGGCTATCCAAAAATGATTATGGGGTGCTGATCTATTTTGGTGACTACCTTTCTTTTCTCCCAAGTGTCTAGATGAACTAGCTAGGATTTTGGGAATTTAGTTTTCTGTAGTTGACACTTTTCTACCGCTTTAGGACTAATGTAACTTAAATTAGCACCGGGATCAAATAAAAACGAAACAGGTTGCTTAGCAATCGTACCTTCACATTAAATCATGGTAGGCTTAAATTCTTCTTGATGATCATCCAAGGTAGCGTTAATTCTAGGTATATTTCTTGCCACTTCCCCAATAGTAGATTCTTCCTGTAGGTTTTCAATTTGTTTTGTCCTTGCCTTGTGCAAACAGCTTTTGTAGTAATGGGGTTCTCCACATCCCCAGCATCGTAATAGCGATTTTGACTGTTGTTCATTACTGAATTTATTAACCCCTTATGACTGTCAATTTTTAGAATAGATAACATTGGGTTGGCTTCTTGCTAGAGCTTTATGGAGAGACTTTTGTTGTAAATTTCTGTTATTAGAAAATTTCGGGTGTCTACCTGAAATCAGATTCTTTTCCTTCGTAATCGTCCCTCCTCTAGACCCTTCATTTTTTTGTTTCGTTTGTTGGTAACATGTGTGGGCTTTCTACACTACATCATCTGTTGTTTTGGGGTAGTCAAAATCAATTTTCTCCTTCATGAAATTGGGTAAGCTAATCGTTGAATCTTAGCTTTCTCCTCCTGCATATAAGGCATACAGCACAAAAGGGAGATGAATCGAGTTACGTACTCATTCATAGTCAAGGCTCCCAGTCTTAATTCATGAAATTCTTTTTGCTTTTTCATCATAGTAGCACTCATTTAGGTATTTATCTTTAAAATATTTTTGGAATTCATTCCATGTCACTTGTTCTTCATCAATTTTTCTTACAATTTTTACCACTTCCCACCACAATGTTTCCTTCCCTCTTAAGTGATATACTAACAATCGTGCCTTCAACTTTTCTTTGTATTCTTAAATATGAAAATACTTACGCATATCAATTAACCAAGCCTTCATTGCTTCTTCTAATTCCCCTTAAAAATGCGATGGTTTAATCTTTTTGAGCTATCCTTGTGGTTCCAACTTTTGTCTTTTTGCTTTGTGCTGGTGGGATACATTATCTAAGCATCCTTCATCATCCTCCCTGTGTCTCTTGGCTGACTCGACATTCTCCTCACCATGTTGGGTGATTGGTTTCTTTTCTTTGTCCTCAACACTAGGGCCTGGGTATCTCTGATTCTGTCAATTAGGCAGACTTCTGAGGATCATTTCCTGCTCCAGGCATAGTCGTTCATTATCCATTCTTAAATTGGTCATCTCAACATGTAACTTCTTAACAGACTCTAGTAGAACTTCATTAGCCTGACGAGTCTCCTCTCCCAGTTGTATCCAAATGTCAGGGTTGACATTTACATAAGTTGGTTCCAAAGTATTGTGTGGTCCTAAACTTCTTTGAGTTTTGTATTTTGTATGGAGGCTGTCTCTTTCTCTATGTTCACATATTAGTTTTATTTAATTAAATTTTAAGATAAAAGAAAAAATATTATTACATGCACAATCATATAATTTTCTATCCTAAAGAGTCTGAGTGTAAGAATTTGAGCACTGATACCACTTGTAATACCTGATCTCAAATTTATCCAGGACAAAGAATTAAATGTATTACAAACTCATGTGCATGGATGTGCCTATGTTTATTTATGCAATGGATCGACAAGATTGTTAGAATACATAGACACTGAGGCAGTTAAAGAAAACAAACAGTCAAACATGTAAACACAACAAGTTTAATAAAGAGTTCACCCAATGCTCCGGGGCTACGTCTTCTGGTCCAGCCTTCAGTGGTGGCCTCTCTATTATGTTTTTGAGCAGACTTTTTACAACAGCGAGATCAATTTGAGTCTTACTAAATAGATAAAGATCAGTAGCACTCGAGTACATAGACTCTCCTTACAAAAAGTTGACCTCTATTGGTCATAGTAGTATAAGCCCAATTTGGGTCTCATACGTGACAGGCCTATGCCCAGCAGTCCGCTTGAACCTCTCAAGCCTTTTTTGGAGTGAACAAACTCTCTCACTCTCTTTGGCTCTGTCTGGCTTGATGCTCCCTTCAAGTCAGCTCAGCTTTTCTTCTTTGTTCTTTGCTCTTCGCTTCTGCATCTAACTAACTCCTCTCTTGTTGTTTCTCTAAGCTTCTGTTAGTTCATGGCTTTAAAGCCAGTCTGTTCTTTGACTATTTGTTTTTGCTTCCCAGATTTCTGGTTTCCTACTCATATCCATTCAAATTCCTCTGCTCTGTGTCATCATCATTATGTAACACCTTGTAAGGAGGTGGCCACCTATTATCTAACGAACTGAGTGTGTCAGATTCCTTGAATTGCATTGGAATGGTCGTTAGTTACATTTTATTCAAGATTTCCTATGAAACACAACTCTTTTTCCAACTCATCGTCCACGTCGGACTTCAAATCCCCTGTAATCTTACTTCATATCTTCACCAAATCTGGTCATTTATTAGAACGTGCCTCCGCCATTGATCTGGCCCCCCAAAATCCTAGGTCGTCGTTCATATCGGGCGGGTAAGTTGCATGATGTTTACTCGTCCAATGCGGGCCATTTTCTCTCTCATCTGTTGGATGCATGCCACTTAGTGTGTGGCATGAGGCGAGACTCAGTCAAAACTACTTACTACCTCAAGGCCTTCTGATATCCTGTCGGTTTGTGGAATCCCGCGCTACAGAACTGAAAGCATTACTCTGCCTCTGGTTTTGCCAATTTTGTTCTAGTGAACATTACCATGGGCCAATGGTCTGCGTGCTCGATTGAGGGTCCTTGTTGCTCTGCACTAGCCGCAACTGCAACTGTCACGAGGATTCCTTCTGATAGCTTGATTTTTCGAAGACTTGAATCTTTTATCATAATTTGAAACAATCATGAAAACTGAGAGAGTGTTTAGGATCTAATTTAGATCATGGCCTTCTCACTAAAAAATCTTTTGGACCACCAAAAGTTGGTTTTCTTTTAAGCATCAATTAAGTGAGGGTATAGATTCCTTGCTTGCTCAATTTCTATCCATTTCACATTGCTTGACTTTGAACCTTTGAGTCCAATCTCGAGGTACTCAACACCCCCTATGCATGTGGCCCTCACCTTCTTGTCTAGAACTGTATCTTCCTAAAACTCATTAAGATATTCAGGCAATAGATCATCAATAGAAGGCAATTGACTCTGCTCTTCGGGATATTCAATTAATGAAGGTTCAAATAGTCTCAAATTGTTTGCATTAAAAACTGAGTAGATGTGCATGTAAGCTGGTAAATCAAGGCGAAAATCATTCTCAACAATTTTCTCAAGTATCTTGAAAGGTCCATACCTTATTGGCTTTAGCTTCTTACCTTCACCATGCATTTTGTCTTTGCTGAGATATAGCCAAACTTGATCACCAACTTGGAAACTATGCTCCATCCGATGCTTGTCATGCCTTGCCTTGTACTCGACTTGGCTCTTTTCCAGCTATTCCTGTGCTGCTTGGTGAATCTCTTGGATTTGTTCAATGAACTTGGTTGCCTTACCCACATCACTATGTCCATCAAATGCTATGTCTTTACCAAAGACAAAGTCCAAGGGAGACCTTGGTGTGAAACGAAAACGGGTCTCAAAAGGAGATCTCTATGTAGAATAATGTTTAGCTCACTTGTAAGCCTGCTGCACATAACATAATTTTTTATCCCAAAGCTTGGGATGCTTGTTGAAATAGCCTCTAAGCAACTGAATCACTGTCATGTTGACCACTTCTGTTTGGCCATCTGTTTGCGGATGAAAAGTTGTACTCTTTTTCAGTCTGGTGTCCATCAATTCCCACATACTCGACCATAGTTTACCAACAAATCGGGTATACTGATCAGATATAATGGAAGTGGGTAATCCAAAATGAACCCATACATGAAGAAAGAACAACTTTGCAGTTTGTTCAGCGGTAATTTATTTGTTACAAGGTATTAAAATAAACATTTTACTGAACCTATCCACAACAACATATAAATAGTCATGACCTTTCCTACATTTAGGAAATCCTCCAACAAAGTCCATGGCAACAATTTCCCAGGGATGAGAAGGGACTGGTAGGGGAGTTTACAAGCCTAGCTTTCTATTACGGCATTTGCTTTTAGCACACATGGTACACCCTCTCACATATCTAGAAACTGTCTCATTCATTTTTAGCCAATAACAAAATCTTTGTAGTTTTGCAACTGTTTTACTTAATCCAAAGTGACTTGATATTAGAGAAGTATGTGCTTCTCGAATTATCTTTA
The DNA here is from genome assembly GCA_000404065.3 of Pinus taeda. Taxonomy (NCBI): domain Eukaryota; kingdom Viridiplantae; phylum Streptophyta; class Pinopsida; order Pinales; family Pinaceae; genus Pinus; species Pinus taeda. The sequence goes on from APFE030744192.1 coordinate 47,237, forward strand.
CTCTCTCATTTTATGGGATGCATAGCTTCCCAAAATGATACAAGAGCTGGCCCTTAACATGGTAATCCAATTCTAGTACTTGTTTGCCTTGACTTAAAGTTGTATACACATCTTTAAAATCTATATCTTGAGCATATTGTTCAATGTATCTTTCATGCAATACTGAATTGTGCTTAAGTATAGTAGATGCATTTATGATCGGTCTAGACAACATGTCTGCAACTTTATTATGTATGCCCTTTTTATATCTAATGACAAGATGAAATTATTGTAGAAAATTCATCCACCTATAGTGCCTTGATTGCTACAACTTAGTTTGGGAGTGTAAATATTGAAGTGGTTGATGATCAGTATGTATAACTGTCTCTTTACCCATTAACTAATGTTTCCACTTTTTCACACTCTGTACTAATGCATACAATTCTTTAACATATGTGGGATAATTAACTACTGTAGAATTAAATGTCTGAGAATGATAGAATATGGGTTTACCATGTTGCATTAACATTGCTCCCATGGCATAGTCACTGGCATCTATTTCAATCTCAAATGGTCTTTGATGATCGAGCAATGCTAGTACTGGTGCTATACTAATCTTTTCTTTCAAGTTGTCGAAGGCTTTCTCCTATTTCCCTCCCCAATGAAAGCATGTAAGGAAGTTGCAATTAAAGAAAAGTTAGAAATAGACTTTCTCCAATATTGTGCTACTCCTAGGAAGTTTCTAACTTATGTAGCAGATTTGGGCTTAGGCTAGTTTACAATGACTACAACCTTAGAGGGATCTATATTCAATGCACCAACCCCTACTGTATGACGCAAATAATTCAAAGACGTTTTGCCAAATTCACATTTTGAGAGCTTAACATAAGGATTTTCTCTTTTCAAAACATCTAGAGTCTGCTTAACATGCTTTAAATGTTCTTCCCACATTTTGCTGAATATAAGAATGTCATCTAAATATACAATGAAAAATCATCAATAAGAGGTCTGAGTACATCATTCATTACTCTCATGAAATTATGAGGACCATTAGTTAAGCCAAAAGGCATAACCAGCCACTCATACAATATCTGCTTTGTTTTGAAAGCAGTCTTTCATGCATCTTGCTTTGTAACTCTGACCTGATGATATCCACTATGCAAGTCCAACTTGGAAAAATAAACAACTTCTTTGAATTGATCTAATAGATCATCTATATGAGGAAGAGGATAACGATTTTTGATCGTTATTTTATTTAGTGATTGGTAATCAATGCACATTCTCCATGAGCGATCTTTCTTCCTCACCAAGACAATTGGAGACCCACATGGCATTGTGCTAGGCCTTATGAACCCTTTCTTGAGCAGCTCCTATACCTACTTCTTGATTTTTGCATTCTCTAAAGCAGACAACATGTACATTCCAATGTTAGGCAATGGAGCATCTTGCTGCAAATTAATGTCATGTACTATTTCATTTTAGGGTGGCAGACCTTTAGGTTCTTGAAATCATATATCATATTCTCAAACAACTTTTTCAAAATCAGCTTGCTACTTAGCATCACAACCCTCAAATACTTTGGTTTTGTCATGTTTCTTTTCCTTTACAACCATCAGCAAAAATTGTTTGCATGAATTTACAATTCTCTTCATCTGCCCTGAGTTTATGAGAGTATAATTATTCTTGAGCTTATAAGCTCTTACAATATATTCGATTCCATCTTTAACTAGTAGATACTTGGTCTTAGCTCTATAGAAAATATCTTTTCTATCATACAAGTAAGGACTTCCTAAAAAAATTCCACATATATCCAAATGAACTATATCTAACTCAACCTCATCTATAAATGCTGACAAAAAATAAAACTTAAGTTTACATTGTCTAGTCACTTGTAGCTTTGCTTGATCACATAACCAACCTAATGGATATGGTTTCTTGTGAGGTGTGGTTAGAAATCCCAACTTCTTTACAATTGCTTCATAAATTAAATTTACTTGTGAATCACTATCAAACAAAGTATCAATCTTTTGATGATTGGAAATAACTCAAATATGAAAAATTTCATGTATTTTCCTCGTATTTTCTTCATTATCAGTAGCAGAATTACTAGTAGATACTTCAGAATTATTACCTTTTATACCTGTGGTTGCGATCGTTGTTTCATCTCCTGAGTCCGACCCCAAATCCTTTTGAATAGCTGCAGCAGTCTTCTTCTTTTTGCCCTCGTTTTTCTTGGGTTTCAGCTTTGGATACAGAATCTAGCAGTGTTTATCATCATGCCCATCCTTCTTACATTGAGTGCATGAATACTTGCTCTTTTGTACAATATTTGTCTTCTTCTCTTTCCATTTCTATTTTCTTTTCTCCCTATTCTTGCTTACAGTGGGTTTAGATGATCCCCCAATTTCTGGGTTCCCATTCTTACCTCTCGCTTCTAGATGTGTAGCCTGAACTGATACCTCATCTATGCTAGTGGGGTTAAACATGAGGATAGCGTGCCTCATGTAGCTGTGTATACCACCTATATACTCCAACAGAGTCTCAGGTGAGTCTAAATAAATTCCCAGAATCAAAGCTCTTTTCTTAAATTCTTGGGTGTAACCTTGTACACTTTACCCTTTTAATTGGCGAAGAGTTTTCTAGCTCATCATGGCTTGTTGCATATAGGCTAGTGGATAGAATTTCTTTTTAATTGCAGAAACAAATTCACTCTTGATAGAAAGAATCTTACCAAGTTTCTTCATTTCAGCTTCTATCCTGCCTTCCCACCATACCAAGGCAATGCCTCCAAGGCGTAGGTTGGCCAGCTGAATCATATTCTTGTTTGAATTAGTGCTCTATACTCTGCAATGAACATCAATCTGTCTGATCCAATTATCCAACTCCTCTACATTCAACTTTGCATCATATATCGACAAATCAAATTTAACATTTAATTTAATCAAAGATGCTTTATTTTTATTTTTAGGGCTATTAGGAGGTGTGGGAAATTTTTCTTCTTTCCCTTTTCCTTTAGAGTGGTCATGGAGGAGAGATTCTTTTACTCCTTTGTCCTGTTTGGAGTTTGATGAATCTTCATCCTTACTTTTCCTAAATTCTCTATGCATTTCCTCCACCATGGATTTCATGGTCACAAAGCTATCCATGAATGGGGAGTCTGATTCCAAGGGAATTTCTTCTGAAATTTTCCCCTTAGGATAGACTCCTCCTATTTCTGGGTTAGCTTCAACCAACTCTCCTTCTCCTAATTTAAGCTTTGACCTAGTTAGCATTCAACAACAAAATCCAGCACAAGTTTGTCTAACCTTGGTAACCCTAAGCTATGATACCACTTGATCTGGAATTTATCCAAGACAAAGAATTAAAGGTATTATAAACTCATGTGCATGGATGTGCCTATGTTACTTTATGCAATGGATCGATAAGATTGCTAGAGTACATAGACACTTAGGAAAAGAGAGAAAACATAACAGTCAAACATGTAAACACAACAAGTTTAATAAGGAGTTCCCCCAATTCTCTTGGGCTACATCTCCTAGTCCAGCCTTCAGTGGTGGCCTCTCTATTATGTTTTTGAGTAGAGTTTTTACAACAGTGAGCTCAATTTGAGTCTCACTAAATAGATAAAAATCAGTAGGACTCGAGTACACAGACTCTCCTTACTGAAACTCAACCTCTATTGGTCATAGTAGTATAAGCCCAATCTCGGTCTCATACATGATAGGCCTATGTTGAGGAGTCTTCTTGAACCTCTCAAGCCTTCTCTGGAGTGCACATACTCTCTGACTCTCCCTGGCTCTCTCTGGCTCGATGCTTCCTGCAGGTCGGCTCGGCTTCTCTTCTCTGTTCTCTACTCTTAGCTTCTTTGTATAACGAACTCCTCTCTTGATATCTCTCTCTTCTTCTATATGTCATGGCTTTAAAGCGAGTCTATTCTTTGACTGTTCATTTCCGCTTCCTAGATTTCTGGTTTCCTGCTCCTGTTCATTCGAATTCCTCTGCTCTGTGTCATTATCACTGTGTAACACCTCGTAGGGAGGTGGCCACCTATTTCCTAACCAACTGAGTGTGTCAGATTCCTTGAATCGCATTTGAATGGCCATTATTTACATTTACTTCAATATTGCCCATGAAACACGGCTCTTTTGCCAAATCATCGTCCACATCGGACTTCAAATCCCTTATAATATTGCTTCATAACTTCGCCAAATCTGGTCATTTATCGGGATGCACCTCCATCATTGATCTGGGCCCCCCCAGATCCTACAGTCGTCCTTCATATAAGGCAGGTAAGTTGCATGATGTTTACCCATCCGATGCGAGCATTTTTCTCTCTCATCTATCGGACACATGTCGCTCGATGTGTGGGATCGTGCAGGACTCAGTCAAAACTGCTTACCACCTCGAGGCCTTCTGATATCCTACCGGTTTGTGGAATCCCGTGCTACAGAACTGAAAGCATTACTTTTCCACATTTCATAGTCTTTTCGAGTCTGGGCACTTCGGGGCTTTCCTTCACTGAGGGGGACACCCTATGATACACGATTAGCAAAATCAGAAACTACCCCTGTTTCTTGAATTTGCCTCTAGTTTTGCCAATTTTGTGTCAATGCGCGTTACCATGGGCCAATGGTCTATGCACTCAATCGAGGGTCCTCGTTGCTATGCTCTAGCCACAACTGCAACTATCACAAGGATATCTTCTGATAGCCTGATTTTTCTAAGACTTGAATCTTTTGTCATAATTTGAAACAGCCATGAAAACTTAGAGAGTGTTTAGGATCCAATTTGGATCAATACCTAAGTTAACTTACCACATACGAATAATAAAAAAAAATTACTATGTAAAAATGCCCATCCGGGACTTTGGTAATTGGTTCATCATATGTAGTCACATAAATTATATTTGTTTTAAATCATGAGTCTATAGACTTGACATGCTTGGATCTAATGAATCCCACAAATGGCATTAAAGTCGAAAGGTTTGAATTTAAATGGGAATGATCTGCCATGTGATTCCCCTGTCCCTTCACCTAGGTTGACTTGCTACCCTTTGTACCAGAAGCCACACGACATGGAGACATGGAGTAAGGTTGAATGGTTGGCCAGATGGGGTATGCTACTCGTGCCATCTGTTCGTTGTCGATGTCGTTGATTGGGCTCATGTAATAAGATGGTGGAGATCTACTAGGTTTACAAACACTAACTAATTGTTTGTCCTTAGCGTCCGTGTGGTTCATTGTTACCACTACTCATGTGTTTTCTTGCTGCTACGTGAGGGTTTATCATTCTACAAGGGTTTACTATGCTTTAATGGTTTATTGTCTTGTGAGATATCAATGTCGTGATAAGGGTTCTTGTTTGTCTGGACATCCTCTGAAAATGATGAAAGTGGTAGCTGTTGTGAATGTAGGGCCAAAACCCCTCAGATTATTTTTCTGCAATCTTAATAGATTGTATGGCAGTGTTTGCTATAAAACTGGCCTGAGGTTTTGGAGCTGTGTTAACAATTGTTCGTTCCTAAACAGGAAAGCCCCATGGCACTTCTAGCACTATGGGTGACAACTGATTTCAGGATTTGGTTGTGAATGGTAACTTCCTGAATGCCTCTGAACTTGCATATTTTAAATCCTTTAGTTTTATTTAGCATTTCTCATATAGTTTATTCACTATGGATAGGGAAGCTGCCTCCCTTGGGAATCGACCACCTCGAGGTAACAAAATCCTCCCTTATAATTATTTACCAGTTTGGTTCAATCTTCCCAGAATTTTTTCCAAATTTAGGGTTTCGTTTGCATGACAGGTAACTATGTAGCGTTTAATTGCATTATTGTTAGTGAATGCCGATCCTTATTAGAACTTAAATTTCTCACGGTGACATTGTTGGCCCTTCTAGGTTGGCATATTACCTCTAGAATGAGTTAAGTTATGGAACTTCCCATATGGTCGAGATAGAAACTCTGTATCGACTCGCTTAGGTTTTTTATCTTTTCATTGATTATGTAATTAAGGAAGAACATATGAATTGCCAATAGAATTATGTGCAAGCTCTTTTGGTAGTTTTTTGGGGAGGATACTCTCGTTCTATAATCAATAGAAGGTTTCTCATTTCCATGGAGGATTGTTTCCCCAAATGGCCACTTAAGGGAACCGGCGTGTGTTCTATTGTTGAAAATATTTAATTTATGCAATATTGTTTTCAGGATTTATCTGAACCATTCGAATGTTTGGCAATGAATCAACTTAATTGTTTTTGTAGTTGTAATTCCATCTGAGAGGACCCTTCTCTTCTTCATGGAAATATTTAAGTAGGATGATTTGGAATTCAATTTAGTTTCTTCATTCAAGATATTTCTATGCTAAACAATTATTACATGTATTTGCGTTTTAGTAGTTCTATGAATCTTGTCATCTTTATAATTGAATTCTGCAACTAACAGTTACATAATATCTGTATCTATATTTACATTCCAACAGCTATCTATTTATTGTATTACTATTATAGTCATTTGTTCAAGATATTTCTATGCTAAACAATTATTCTTTGTATTTCCATTCCAGTAGTTCTATGAATCTTGTCATCTTTATAATTGAATTTTGCAATTAACACTTACATAATATCTGTATCTAGATCTACATTCCAACAACTATATATTTATTGTCTTACTATTATAGTCATTTGTACAGAGCCTCGCTCTGTAAAACTATCTAGGTCATTCCACTTTTTAATTGCAATACTATATAAATAACTTACTTCTCTATCTTACGAATTTAACTTTAATTATAAGAGTTAGTGTATGGTAATCACTAAATGAGCATTTTCTTTCCTTATTGTTTTGTTATTTAGTAATTCTATGGTTAATAGAATACACTGTCTACCATATGATTAAAGAAAAGTTGTTGTATTTTCTATAATCACACTTACGACTTCTAATATAGTTTTTCATTCCAAAATTTATTCTATGATAGTCCAAGCTTAATGATTTTACCCTATCATTAAATTTTAACCTATGTATGCTATTATTAACTCTAGAAAGAAACTAAATGCAATATTTATCTATTCCACCTGTAGTTCCAATAATTCCAGAAAGTCTCTCCTACGAGCCACGAACCTGACAATTACGTCCATGTCCTCCCCAAAGCACTTTCTCTGTTGGAATAATTTCCAGTTATACTAAGTGCCTTAAGCCTCTCTATTCCATAGTCTAACCTCATTTCCTGCACTTCATTGACTGTTCATTCGCAACTTCCCACTAGCTTTGCCCTCCACCTCTAGGATAATTTTGTTTTTTCTTTCCTTTTTCTTTTTCCCTATAATTCTCTTTCCAGGGCAGGGCATAGTTGTTTTTTTGTTAACTATTTTTTGTAATTGTAGTAAATAGTTTTCTTTTAATTAATCATATTTCCATTTCTAATCACTCACAATTAGGTAACAACTTAATATCTCACTTTGGAGCCTTGATAACACATAACAAAAAGTAATGTAGTGAAACATAAACCAAATTAATAACCACAGTAAATCCTTTCAAGGAACCAGGGGTGTTACAAAAAAACATGTATACTTATGGCTTAGTCTAACTTATAGACAAAGTGGTCTTTTTAAGAGCATTTTCACTAGTTAATTATTTTAGAAACTTGAGATTGATTGAAATTTGTGCATGGGTTTTTTTAGAGTGTTGAATCCTTTTATGCATTCAAAAATATATTTTAAACAATTAAAAATCACAATCTTACTTGAAATTAGATTGTCTAATTCTAGTGAAGAAAATTATTTCGTTTATAAGTAAGTTTATGCCTATATTTATTACTTATTTTTAAAAATATAGAATGTGGTTTTCACTAGTTTTCATGATAGTGGAAACTGGAAAAGTAAAAATATTGTAACTAACCCATATTAACATCCTTCACTAATTATATCTCTTATGTCTCTTTTTGTGCACCTTAATGTGAACTTTAAACACATACTTATTGTTCCTTGTGATTATGCACCATTCTTTCTATAACTGTAGAACTCTTATATTGTCTAATTCTACTGAAGAAATTATTTCATTTATAAATTGTCTAATTCTAGTAAAGAAAATTATTTCAATTATAAATAAGACTATGCTTATATTTATTACTTATTTTCAAAAATATAGAATATGTTTCGGGCTAGTTTTCATAATAGTGAAAACTAAAAAATAAAAATATTGTAACAAACCCATATTAACATCCTTCACTAATTATATCTCCTATTTTTTTCTATGTACTTTATGTGAACTTTAAACACATACGTATTGTTGCTTGTAATTATGCACCATTCTTTCTATAACTATAGAACTGTCCCCACTCACACACATAGATTTTCTGTAACTATAGAACTATTCCCACTCACACACATAAATTTTAATTCTTCGTACTTTATATTACATTCACCATGCTTATACTTACTATTTAACATGTTTTAATAGGATATTATTAATGTCCTTTGAATGAACTATGATCACTCCTTTCGACCTGACTATTCTTATCCAATTTAACTTCTGCCATGGTAAAGTTATTTTAACCGTATAGCCAAAGTATTTACTTTTCCATTGATATGTATATATGTGGTGACAATGGCGGTTGAGGTTATGAGGTATCTATCGCGAATTTTGATGTACTAACCAATTTCTATGGTGGAGTTTGCCAAATCTTTACACTTATATGATATGGACGCTAATTCGCTCATTCAACATTAATTGTACCTATGCTGCGATGGATTCCATATTATGTACCACTTCGATTTATTTCTAAGTGAAGGATTTCACGGTAGTCTTACAAGTGTCCGGGATTAAATAATCACCCAATCTCGTGCGTCCACGATGTCCTCACCCATGATAACATGTGCGCTGCCCATTTGCCCGCATGGAACCTCCTGTATTAGGATTAGATCAAGGGTTACAATGGTTTGTATTTCAATCGACGGTGGAGCTCTATTCCTTCACAAACCCTAAAGTACTCTGTATGCCAGCTATCTCTCATTTAGTCTGTAATGCTCTAGCAAATGTCACTGTGCCGAACAGATGAAAGGTGACCTTTGCAATAACCACCACCGTAGCCCTTCAACTCTCGCTGGCTCGCTTCGGTTTACTCACGAACATCAAGAATCGTTAAATAGCTTTCATTCTTTACGGGTTTAGTCCGTGGAAATCCTCTTCTAGTTAAGGCTTTACTTTCTTACAGGTTTTGGGTGGCGCTAAGGGTAGAAATCGTCTCACCTGAGTACCTTAGGGCTTCCTCGTACATTTTATTCATTTCTTCCTTCACTTTCCTAGCTTAGAGAGGGTTTCAGTCATCTTAAGGTTTTCTCCATTATTTCTCAGGTAGGGTGAGTTAATGGAATGAGTACCACGCTTATTCCATTAGACAACCACAACGGGATACTAGATGTCGAATTTTCTATAGCAGCATCACCTACTGTTAGGGTTTCCAGGTAACATCAAGCTTTTACAACGTTTTCTTCTGTGGTTTGATTTCCTCAAGTTCTTTCTGTTTTTCTGTGAATTGGAATTACTAACGCTTTTGTTTTGTATTTTTTTTTTTCAGAAATACAGGTGACCCGGTATCTAACTTGACCAGTTATACTCTGCCCTTATGCGGTTAACTTACTGTGTAGCTTATCTTTCCTCCTACAGCTACTTGTAAAGCACCCTTTGCAGCTCCAACTGGTTTTCACTTCCTTTATTTCCTGCAATACCTAAAGTTCTTTCACTAAAACAACGGGTAAAAATTTCAAGTCCTCTTATTCTGGCTTAATCTAGCTGCACGATTTTGCCTGGTGCCCTCATATTTCTGTTCCTTCACTTGGCTCCCAAGACGAAATTATTTTTCTGAATTTACTATTGGTTACCTCTTTTAATTTTTTTGTTTCCAGGGTTCATACCAAACCCCAGTTTTGCGGTTCGGCCCCATGTGTAGATCAGTTCCTCTAGCTCTCCTCTCCGCTACGAAAGGGTATCATATGCAGATCGAGTTTACTGCAAGCTACACCCAGGTAAAATAAGCATTCGAAAACTCATTAACGCCAATGAGTTGGACTTCCCAGAACTTTATTTTTGTAATCTTACATCTACAATTTGAGATTAGTGGAAATTTCCCCTCGGTTTTGATAGGTAGTTTTATTATACTGCTAATCTCTATCTGTGTGGTATTGCAGGTTTTTAACTGAGGAGAAAGGTATAAGGCAGGGCACATCTATCTATACCGCCTACCGTTTCTTAACTCTTATCTATACCGCCTACCGTTTCCTAAACAGGCAGAAGTTGAGTTGCCCTCGTTTTATCCTTTCTACATTTGATTTCACTTACATTTACCCTGTAGCACCAGTAATTTCGTTATGAATTTCTCATACCCGATTTATCTTGGTTGCAGGTGTTGATTTCCCTCTACATAAATCCTTATCGTATTTCACTAACATGGTACCGACATTATTACCCAACACTCCTTCGAACCTCCAGGTTGGGTTTCCCCACCTTCACTGGGGATCGAAGTGTTGCAGTGCTAATGATAGTCCTGGTGATGTTAGTATGCGCGCACCAGAAACGCTCTGCTTCTTGGAGTAATATATTTGTTATGAAATTATAGTTACAGAAGTTCGCTTCATATATTGTTCCTTATAGTCAGTGACTACCAGCATACCAGTCATTAGCTATGGTGAAGTTTTATAGTATAACACCGGCCAGTTTATTTTTTAATTTGCGAATTGTTTTGCACCCTATGTATATACTGTGTAACTGTTGATACCTGTAATTGAATTAATTTACAACACATTAATGTATGTTTGATGCAGTGTGAATGATCTTGCTTGTTCATACTCTCGTCGGTCTGTATAGGTGTTATTCGTTGTTGATCCCAAGCACGTTTCCGGCCATTACTGTAAGTTAAACTCGAACCCTTTCACTACAATAATGCATGCCCTCAGTTGAGTTGTATGCAGCTATTCATTCCCCCATATATAGTTACATATTCATGTTAGCGCGGCATTTATCATAAAACCTAAATGTGCCGAATTTATTATGAACCCTAACACGTTATGTCTGTTATGCTCCGAAAGTATCACATTGGCCTATCTCGATACTTTATTTTTATATAACGTACAGTACAATAGTATATTGAGCACGCAAGCCATTAATATGAATCCGCGTGCAGGTGGTGATGGATTTAATTTAATTCTTAGTCTTGTCCACAAACCTCTCCAATCCTCTCCAATGTGAATGTGTATTGTGTAGGTTGATGTTTTAATTTGAAGCTTCAGTGCAATAATCCTTTATAAATGGCTGCCCATCACGAACCCGTGTGCGAGCATTAATGCGGTATTAATACACATGTTCTCGTTTGCAATTTTTTCATGGATTTGAGTGAAGTGGATACCTGAAATTGGAAGTGCGGATGAATATATTACTTCAAATACTAGGTGGATATACTAGGTGGATTGATTAATTAAAAAAGAATTGGAAGTGCGGATGAATATATTACTTCAAATACACTAGGGGATTGATTAATTAAAAAAAAGCAATTTTTTAGTTATTGTATTTTTGAACCATTAAAAAAACAGTTATAATTTCAGTTATGGTTTTTTTTAACATTTATTAAGTTATAATATTAGCCCATATGCTTTATTAGTAAGTTATAATAAAGTTATAATACAGCAAATATGTAGTATTGGTAAAAATATGTGGTATTGGTAAGTTATAATATTGATCAATATATGTGGTATTAGTAAGTTATAATATTGACCAATATGCTGTATTAGTAAGTTATAGTACAGCCGTATTAGTAAATTATAATATTGGCCAACATGTGGTATTAGTAAGTTAGAGTATTGCCTATGGTATTATTATAAAGCTGATAAAATGATATTGTTATAAACCTTATATATATATAATATATATAATTTTATTAATAATTATAATAATAGTTTTACATTAATTTAATTTTTCAAATATTAAGAAAAAAAAAATTGGTTTAAAAAAATTAAAATTTTTTTTATATAATTATAATATTAGTTTTACATCTAAATATTATTAATACTTACTTTTAAAACTATTCCACTTTATATACTTTCTTATATATAATTTCTTTTCTTTGTAATATGGAAACTTTTTTGTATATAACTTCCTATAAAATTTTCTCCTTAACTTTAAGGACATTCTTATATATAACTTCCTTACTTTTATTTCTTAATTATTATACACTAGCCTCTACTCTGTTATATATAT
>APFE030744194.1:0-15111 GCA_000404065.3 Pinus taeda
CCAACTGACAGCTGTTCCACCAACAGTGAATACATATCCTGTAGTGCTCCTCCTGTTATCTTTGTCACCTGCATATATGCATCAACATATCCCTGTAGAGAAATGTTTGAACCACCAAAGCATAATGCTTGATCTGTGGTACCCTTCAAATATCTGAGAATCCATTTCACTGCCATCCAATGTTCCTTTCCTGGATTGTTCATGTACCTGCTTACAACTCCCACAGCATGTGCAATATCAGGCCTTGTGCAGACCATTGCATACATTAAGCTTCCAACTGCTGATGCATATGGAACTTTAGACATATAATCCATGTCTTCTTGGGTCTTTGGGCACATTTCCTTACTAAGTTTGAAATGGATAGCAAAAGGTGTACTAACTGGTTTTGCATTGTGCATATTAAATCTTTTCAACACTTTTGTATGTACTCATTCTGAGACAATGTTAATTGCGATTTTTCCTGTCTCTAGTTATTCTCATACCAAGGATTTGTTTTGCAGCTCCAAAATCCTTCATTGCAAATGAATTTGCCAATTTTCTTTTGAGCACATTTATTTCCTGCATGTTAGATCCTGCAACAAGCATGTCATCTACATACAATAACAATATAATATAGCTGCCATCATTTTGCTTTTTGAGATAAACACAATGATCAGAGTGACATCTAGTATAACCTTGTTCAGACATAAACTTGTCAAATTTTAGATACCACTGCCTTGGAGCCTGTTTTAAGCCATACAAGCTCTTCTTCAACCTACACACTGTTTCTCCTTCCCTTTTACCCATATCCTTGTGGTTGCTGCTATATATCTCTTTCCTCCAATCCCATGGAGAAGTTGTATCTTTACATCTAACTTCTCAAGATGCAAATCTTCAACTGCTACTAGACTTAAAATAGTTCTGATTGAAGTCATTTTAAAAATAGGAGAAAATATTTCATCAAAATCAATACCTTTCTTCTGTGCAAACCCCTTCACCACAAGTCTAGCTTTCTACCTTTGTTTTCCTCCATCTTCTTCCTTCAGCCTGTAAACCCATTTATTCTTCAACGTAGTTTTCTCTGCAGGCAACCTAACTAAGTCCCAAGTCTCGTTATGCATTAAGGAGTCCATCTCTTCTTTCATGGCTTGCTCCCACTTCTTCCTGGTTTCTACTTGCACTGCTTCTTCATAACATTCTGGTTCACCAAAATCAGTCAACAATACGTAATATAATGAAGGAGAGTATCATTCAGGGGGATCTACTTATCCTAGTAGATCTTCTAACACCACTTTCATGTGTTTGAAGTGCTTTTTGTTGTTGTGGTTGTTGTTCTAGCTGTTGATCATTATGATTTTCAAGCACCATCACTTTTCCTGTGATATCGTCAAGCTCTGTGTATTCTCTTTTTTCTTTTTCTTGTTTCTTTTCCTGCACCTGATTCTTATACAAAACCTTTTCATTGAATATTACATCTCTACTCCTAATGATTTTGTGATTTTCATAATCATATAAGCGATAACCAAAATCATTAACACCATATCCAATAAAGGTACATTCTTTGACTTTGCCTCAAGCTTTGTTCTATTTTCTTTGTTAATATGGACAAAGGTCTCACAACCAAAAGGCTTTAAAAAAGAGTAGTTTACCTTTTTACATGTCCATGCTTCCTCTGGAACACCACCATCTAAGGAACTTGAAGGCCCTCTATTTATTAGATAAATAGCAATATATACAGCATCTACCCAAAATTGTAAAGGCAATCATGTATGCAGTCTCATGCACCTTGCACGCTCCATGATTGTTATGTTCATCCTTTCTGACACACCATTTTCTTGTGGTGTTCTTGGAACTGTCTTCTCTCTGTGAATTCCATACTCTGAACAGTACCTATCAAACTCTTTGCTACAATATTCACCTCCATTGTCTAATCTGAGACACTCAAATTTATTTTCTGTCTCAAACTCAACCAAAATAAATTCCAATTTTATTGAAAGTATCCATACATCAGATTTATTCTTAATACAATAAATCCAAGTTTTTCTAGTTGCATCATCAATAAAAGTAACATAATAACGAGAGCCACCAAGAGATGATACCTGAGCAGGTCCCCACACATCTGTATGCACAAGCTCTAATTTGTCGCTCTTCTTTTCTTTCCCAACTCTAAGAAATCTGACTCTCTTCTGTTTTCCATAAATGAAATTCTCACAGAAGTCCAAATCAACATTCTTCAAACCCAGCAATAAATTCCTTGAGTGAAGAATCTTCATCCCCTTCTCACTCATGTGTCCAAGCCTATGATGTCATAATGTTGCATCTGCTCCTTTGGAAGTTAAAGCATTAACAAAGTTAGAAATACCATTGCATAAATACAATGTACCAACATTTTCACCTTTTGCTATTACCAGGGCTCCTTTGGTAACCTTCCAAACTTTATCTGTGAAAGTTGTCACACAACCTTCAGCACCTAACTGTCCTGTTGAAATCAGACTTTTCTTCAGATATGGAACATGTCTGACCTCCATTAGTAGCCATTGGTTTCCATTCTACTATTTTATAAGAACCTTAACCATACCAACAATTTTACAAGGTTTATCATCACCCAAACGGACTTGTCCAAAATCTCCTTGAACATAGTCATGAAAATATTTCTTATCAAGTGTGCCATGGAATGAGGCCCATGAATCTACCTCCCAGGAATTAGTAATATTTTCGAAAGAAAGAATCAAAGCACCTTGTAACATCTCCCCTGTCACATTTGCTTCATGATTGTTTTCTTGTTCTGCATCTCCTTCTTTTCCCTTCCGAGATCTACAGTCTTTCTTTAGGTGTCCTTTCTTTCCACATTTCCTGCACACTATCTCCGATTTGGACTTGGATCTACCTTTCCTTGATTTACTGTGATATCCTGAGCTCTTTCCTCTTTCCATTTTTCTTCCCCTAGACTCTGCACTCAAAGCATTACCCGATGTCTTGTCGGATCTTTTCCGTTGCATTCCTCTCTAAGGTTAGCACCGACAACATCATCAAACTTTAAAGTACTAGATCCAGAAATAGAGTTACTAATGGCCATTACTAAACCATTCCAACTTTCTAGAAATGAGCACAAGAATAACAGAGCTCTAACTTCATCATCAAAGTTTACCCCTACAGAACTTAACTGACTTGTAACTATATTAAAATCATTTAAATGGTCTGCAACAGATCCACCTTCCGACATCTTCATATTAAATAATTGTTTCATAAGAAATACCTTGTTTGAGGCCGAGCGTTTTTCATATAGTTTCGTCAACACCTTAATCAAACCCTCTGTAATTGTTTCCTTCAAAATGTTGAAGGCGACCGATACTGCGAGGCACAACCGTACTATTCCGAGTGTCTTTCTATCGATAAGGTTCCATTCTTCATCTGTCATACTGTTGTGGTAAAAACACAACCCCCCCATTATTGATGCGTCCACTTCAAATAATGGGGACCCTTTCTATTAAAATTTGGCCAAATACCTTTTTGGATTTTTATTTTAGTTGATTGCCCTACGCTTTTGTTAATTTTTATTTTTCTTTGGATTCTTGGTTTGATTGCTTTGTTAGAATCGATTTTCTATGAGCTTCACATTGACATTTGTTTCGCCTCATTTGGTCAACTGGTTTGAAAATGGCACTCCTTTGAAAGTCTGATTATTTATGTAGCCTGGGTTAAAAATGCATAAAATGTACAATATCGCATCTTGTAAATAAATTAGTTCAATAATGCATTCAGTTTAAATATTAACTCGTAGAGAGTTTTACTAACATTTTTCATTTTTCGGCCAAATCATTAAGTATCGACATTTAAGAAATTTACTCCAATTTCTAAATCAATTATTAATCTCGAAAACCCAAAATTTTCAAAGTGGCTGTAGTTTATTTTTATTTTTTTAAGAGTGGCTGTAGTTTATAAAATAACCCTCATAAAATAAAATCAAAATCAAAATTGATTTTTAATATAAAATCTCAGATTAATTAAATTATTATATTTAAATATAATTAATTTAATTAAACTAAAATTATATATATATATATATATATATATATATATATTATATATATATATAAATCGGATCGAAAGTTTTATGGGACACATTTTAAAAACCCTCGATACATACCATGCCCCGATGCGATACCGGATCAGGGAATTTGACTTGACGCATTTTAAAAAAACCATTAGCCATCCCCCGATGCGATTTGCCGATTGCGAAAAGTTAAAAGGCAATGAGGGAATTAACCAAAAGTTTAAAAAACATGTGTTTAAAGTTCCAATGCGAGTGTTTCATCGCATCGGGAGTCTTCATCAGTTACAAACTTTATGAGCCCGACTCAACATTTTTCCGATGCGATGAGTCAGAGTTGACTTTCGCTTTGGGCTCATCCATTAATCCATTGCTTTGAAATGAGTCCGACTCAACATTTTTCTGATGCGATGAGTCAAAGTTGACTTTCACTTTGGGCTCATCCATTAATCCATTGCTTTGAAATGAATACGTTACAATATGAGAAGTAAATTAAGTTACTTTTTTTTTATATTTATTAATAATTAATTTTATATTAATTTAAATATAACATTTAAATTAATTAAAATTAAATTAAAGTTTAAATATTATTTAAATTAGTATTAATTAGTTTATAAATAATTAATTAGATTAATTTGTTAATTATATTAGTTAATTATAATAATTAGTTAGATATTAATTAATAAATAGTTTATTAATAATTAGTTTAGTTTATAATTAGCAATTAAATTAGAATTAATTAAAGACTAATATAGGATTAGTTTTTAATTACAATTTTGATTTTTAGCCCAGCAACAGAATTTCCAGATTCATGCCAGATTTGATCCATAAACTTTGGAGGCTCATAAATTGAATTATACTTGGCCAAAAGAGGCCCAGGACGGCCCATTGGAAAGAGAAAATCAAGGAGAACATTTTGGAGGAGGTTTGACCAACAGATTTACTCATTTATTGGGTCAAAAATCAGGCAAAAGATCAGGTTCTGAATTTTGAAAACAAAATCAATTTTCTGAGTTATTTTCTTCAATTTCATTTATCCAAAGCCTCTTCTAATTACAGATCCATTGGTTAATGATATCCTTTGCCAATCAAACCATTCCAAGCATCAATACAGAGCTTATATTTTATTTTCAATTATTTATTTAAATAGAATTTGGTTGAATTTGATTTAAATGTCAGCAATGCTATTCTGATTTTATTGTTGCATTTTAATTTATTTTGATTTCTTCTTGCAGAAAAAAAGTGGAAGAGATATGGAGAAAATGATTTCAAGCAATGAGAATGCTCCAGCAATTGAAGATCAGAATTTTGAGCAAGTAAAATTGGATTTAACAGATTTCTCTTCAACAAACTCTTCTCTCAAGAATTCCTTCACAAATAGTATAAGTAATAGATTGCAAAATGGAATCAGGGCTGCTCTCCTCTGCAATTTTAAACTTCTAAAAAGCACTACTGCAATAGGAATTTAGAGTTGTAGGAGAAAGGAGAGAAAATCTCAGATCTGGGGATTATTGAGGATTTTCCCTTTGTATCTTGAATTATGTATGAGGGGCAGAGTTTGCACTATTGTGGCTCTAGTTTTGAAGGCAGAAGTTCAAGCAATGTAAAGGGCTGTTGGAGATCAAGGACAGAGAAATGGATGCAATAAATTGGTATTTCTAATACTACTGTTTCAAATATCAGTTTTAATTTTATGGTGACAAGAATGTGTCATTTTATTCGTGTTTGTGCATTATTGTCAATATGAATAATTTGTCTCAATCTTGTTATTATGTATCTCTGTTTTTATGGATTAATTTCTCATTTTTGAGTAACTACTTACTCTAAAATCTGTCTTACGAAACTGATTTATTGATATGATAACCAATATCATTTTTGTGAACTACTTCCTTAATGTTGTTGGTTTATTATTTCAGTTAAGAGGTCTCAAGAGGATGTGTTTTGTTATCCATAATATCAGTTAATAGAACTACTTCATTAATTTGATATTCATTATAAACAAGACATATCTAAATCCCAATACTTTAATTATCTTGCTCTTAGTTGGGTTAGATCTATATCTGCCTAATTAAGATAGGATTTAGATTAGTTTCTTTTGCTTGTATCGTAGAATAAGCTTGCATTTAGAGTAAATTCTACATTCTTTTAAGTCCTCTCCTTAAAGAGGCAAAATTTTAGTTGTGACTTGGCTGAACCCAAATCAGCTTAAGGGTTATTCTCTTGCCTCATCAGCAAGAAGAAGTGATCTGATATCCCTATCTATTGGTAGTTAAAGATACATTATAAACCAATAGCAATAGGGAGAAGGTAACTGAACCTAGTTAAACCAGTCGGAGCCATCACACCAAATGGAAAAGGAGTTGCTTTAAGGTCCGGACCGGGTGGTTATCCCCCATTGTTGTTGCAGCGATTTTCGAGGCATCAACATTTTTGGCGCTAGAAGGAGGGCCTAAGATTTTTGTCTATTGGAGTCTTTTCAATTTTAATATTTTATTTATTGCAATGGCTCCTCTCAAGCTTCCAATTTGGAGTTGTATCCATGGACGCGCATCCTCCAATACTCCACCCGAAGTGGTACGACTCTTGTCTCAGGCAAAGTTTAATGGTAAGAGAAATTATTCTGCTTTTAATCATGTCTTTCAATTTATTCAAAATGTTTCAAAATATGATTTTCAAGGAATTGATGAAGGCATCTTATGTAGAATTTTTACTCTCACATTTGCGGCAAAAGCCAGAAGCTGGTGTAAAACTCTTCCAGTTGCTTCAATCCATAGCTGGGATCAATTTGTTACAATTTTCATTTCTAAATTTGACAGCTATGATTATGAACAGGTATATGAAGAAGTTGAATATTTACGAAGGTTTGAAAATGAGTCTGTTAATGATTTTAATGTTCGATTTCATTTGAATTGTTTAAAATTTAAAGACGAAGATAAGCCTACGGAAGAAGAATCATTAGATTGGTTTGAATATGTTTGTTCTCTTCCCCCCATTCCCAATCCATATGAAATTAGTTCAAGTTTTGTTTCATCCCCTTCCAACATAAATGAGAATTTCAATTTGGATGTGCAAATAAATGGTGATGAAGTGGTTTCACAAAGCTTGGAAAATATTTCCATTCAAATGCAAGAAGACAACAACAGCAATTTTGGAGAAAAAACCGTCTTGAAATCTGAAAGCTACTTTAAAGTAAATTCGGAAAATCAAATCGCAAATCAGCAAGTACAACCAGTAATCAAAATGCAAACTGCTGTACAAATTTCTAAATTTCTCCTTGATGAGCAAATACCAAAATCAGATAAGCAAAGCAGCGTTCTTCAAGAAAGCATACGCACGCAAAGGAATGATCTGCAATCTGAAATTTACAATGAGCATAATGCACAAGAGTTCTCAAACAGAAACAGTTTTAAATGCATTGTTTCAGGTTCACATTTTTCCCTTTATCCTGATATTTTTAATGATGGTAATTTTTCCCCTCTTGGTATTAATGATATTTCAGAAAATATAGAGGCTGATCTAAATGAATTACCATTAAGTTTTTATCAAGATAGAGAAGTAATTAATGATCATTCTTTTGCCATTAATGAACATGAAATTCTTGTCCCTCCTTGTTTTGATATATTGGATGAGATAGAAGGCAATTGTAGAGAATATTGTGAAGTCATTTATGATAATTACTCTGATATTGAGGATGTTGATTACTATTCCTCTCAAGAGAATCCTCATGAGAAAATTCAAATAACATCTGAAAATGAAGAACGCTTCAATTTAGGAATTATCCCAACTAATCCTCATTTTAGAGCAGCAAATTATCTTCATGATTTCACCATTCAAGAAAACATTCCAATTTATGATTTATATCATAAGCAAACTCTCATTCCTACTCATAATCATAATTCATTTTCTAATTCACAAGTTGGAATTCAAAATTTTTCAAATTCCATAATTCTGGTCAATCCTTGTGAAAATGAAATCCTTTCAAAACAATCCCAATTGTGCTGTAACATTAGTTGTAAAAATAGTGATTTCATTTTATTTTTATTTCCTCAGTTATTTTGTTCAAATTTAGATTTATTTTCTGATTTTATTTTGCGAAATTTTCACACTCTTCGCTGGCATATTGAACACCTTACTATCAAACACTCAATTGATGCATTGCCCAATCGAGAAATTCAAGTTTCATATTATAATCATCAGCATCGAAAGATATTAATATTCCAATTTATATCAATGCTAATGTTTCATCAAAAGCTTCTATCTTTTCAAAGGCAATGTCAACAAGAGAATGTATTTTTGCAATCTGGCCAACAATTCAATTCAATTAATAAATTGCCATTTCACTTGAAAGATTCCATCCATTTTTCATTAACTCATTTGAAAAATATTTCGAAATTTTTCTTCAAGGAAATTGTCAATAACTTAACATTTGTACATAACACTAACAATTTTTTCAGACAAAGAATCTAAAAACTCATATCCACAATTCGCCTGTCATCTCCTCCTTTGAACACTTCCCAATCATTAATAGAAATCCATCCAGATTTCTATGATCCAATTGGTAGTCAATTGGAAAAGAAATTTCAAGAAAAAGAGATTTTAAATAAGTTACTAACAATAACTGTACATTCTCATTTCATATTTATTTTCTTAGTTTAATTAGATTTGTATTTTTATTACTAACATTTGAACTATACATAAACACAGGAATAAAATTGAGAAAATGGCTACACTGGAAATATGACTATACCTAGTCCTTTTCATGTATATGGTTAGAATATGAGTAGAATTAATTTAGTTAGCTTGTTTTATGTAGTTAATTCATTTGCAATAGTTCTGTAGACTAAAAAATAAAACAAAGCAATCAGCCTTCTCATACATGTTCATTGGAAACATTTTTCCTTATCAGGAAATTTTAATTCTTGCTTTCCTTTTTGAAATTTCTTATAGCGATATCTCTACTCTGCTTATTTTGAATAATGTCTTGATTAAATTCAATTAAATTTGCACTTGATATCGATTGCCTCAAAGCCACTTTTCTTTATTTCGAGATTTCCTTTTAACATTTTCTTGTGAAATTTATATGGAAAGGATTTGAGGATATAAAGTTGTATGATCACATTATCCCATGAAATGTATGATTGTCTATGATAAACTTAATTCTAATTCAATCATTATTAGTCAGTCTAACCTGTCACGGTAATCATATGAAGTTCATATTATCTTCCTCGGAATTTGCCAAAAGCTGATCTTAAGGATGCCCATTTTGCCGAGTGCACACATTTAAATCTATTTTGATATTTTTCTACAATTAGTGGCTTAATCTCATTTTAATCTTTAGTTTATTATCTGATACTGTAAAATGCATCATGATTATTTACTAAAGGAATTATTGAAAAGTCACTATAACAATACAAATTTTTCTCAAGATTAATTCGGAATGAGCAGAAATAATAAATTGTTACTTCACTTCGAAAGGGAAGCATGGTTTCATATTTATTTCTGGTAAATTTTATATTCCATGAACATGAATGATTGATTTCATTTAGGCTGATTGCACACTTAGATTTAGAATAAATAATGAGATGATTTTAATCAAAGGAAGAATTTGAAGATTTATCAGGTACGCATTTACAACTTTATTCTCATCCATTATTAATTCATCTTTTCCTTAGTTTATTTTTGATTTGTGTTTTGTTTTATTTGCAGGTTTTTATTTCTTTTCAAAACTTGAAGTAAGCAGCAAACTCATTTCAAATTTGCAAACAGGATCAGGGAAGTTCTATTTATGATGCATTAGAATTTAAGCATATCCTTTAACTTTGCTTTCATTCATTAGAAAACCCAATTGAAATTTCAAGAAATATCATAAGACCATTTGCATCTTAAGATTTCATCGGAAGTAGTTTTTAGCATTTCTTTTGATAACAAATTGCTTAATAAAAGATCTTCGATGTATTACTTCGCTCATATGTCATATCACATTTCGCATATCAGAGGTTTGCAGTTGAATATACTTCCATTATAATGAAATGCCGATCTCCGATAAATGGCTTTACCGATATTGCGATAAACACATAACTGCGGACCCGATATGAAATTCAAATCAAATTCATAAAATATCGCTTCTGCTCAATCACAATAATGGTAAGAGCGCAACTTTAAAAGGGCCGATGTCTCGGATCCGATATGTTATTAAAATCCCATTGTAAAAATTATCGGGTCCGCTCTTCATCGCATATCGGCATCACAAGAAATATATTGTGTTACATCATGCGCTTAAGATTGCCGATCGCGATCGCCGATTAGTTATGTCATCCATCGCATCGCCGATATCGCAATCGCTTCCTCGCAATTGTATTACAGCGAGTGATCAAGATTGTCCATCAAAAAGTTACGTCATCCATCACATCGCCGAAAAAAAAATAGATTCCTTACATCGGTACCCAATGGCCATAGCACGACTCCAAAGTTGCAATGCGCAATGTACAATATGCAAAAGACAAATCACGAGATACGATGTACGATGTGCAATATGAGACATAAATATCCACGATCCCCAATATAATATTTCTTTAATGATGTGATCGCTTCATTTCATTGCACATGTTCTTATCAACAATTTGCCATTGCAATCTCCGATGCAATAACTTCCAATGCATGCCTTTGAGCCATTAACATTTAATCAATATATGGCATGGCAACAAAAGTGAAGTCTTGCAAATGAAAATTCAAGCATGTGAAGAGACATTTGATGCGAATCATCCGATACAACGATGTGTTATTTTAAAAGCTAACTTGGGTAATAATTATGGTAAGAAAGCAATTAAGGACGAATTAGCAGTACATTTAAATCATTTTGATATATTTCAGTTTCAAATATATAAGTCCATAATTTAAAATGGAATTCAAGACCTCTCTATTTTCATATTTAAATTTTATCATCTTGGATTTGGTCTTGATTTTGTATATGAAACTAATAATATTTTGAGAAACAGTCATTACTGCAAATTCTCATTCTTATTTCTGATGCATTTCTTTTAATTTCAATTCCCTAGAGCATTAAGCATTCCATTTTTACATTTTTCTGCTTGCTTTAGTGTAAGTAAAATAAATAATGATCTTGAGTTATAGAATTTTGGTTAGTTTGACTTCTTCATGTTTTTAATGCTAATTAAAATAAGAAGTCAGCTAGTTTGGAGAAACTGATACCTTTCATGTAAAATCAAAAGAAATTATCCAATGGTAAGATTCATATACCCACTTTCATTAATTTCCATTTCATCACTCTAGTTTCATTTTTGTTTTTAAATTATGCTGATATAAAACTCTGTTTTGCAGCTCTTCATAAAAAATTTCAATCTTCTGCCGAATCATATTTTCAAAGTCCATACTCTTCTCCTGGCTTTATTTCAATAAGCAGCGATAATCTTCGTCGAAACAGCTACACCAGGAAGTTTCTGAACCTTTAATCTGTTTCTTTAAGCATTCCTTTTTAGAAAATGATTAAGATGATGCTTGGAAACAAGAAGATTCATATCAAACAGAAATGATTCATTGTGACTGAATTTTACGATCACTGTTATCTAAAAGCCTAAAGCATTCACAACTCTACAAGGTATGTTTTTCTAAATCTCAACATAAGAAGGAATGATCACATGCTTATTTTCTTTTTCTTCGTATTGTTGGAGACATTGGTATAAACATTCTTGTTTGAGTTTATCTTGCGAAACTTGGATTTTCCTTTCCATCTTTAGAGATTTCTTTGTTTTTATTTTTGTTCGCTGATTTCTTTTCTCATTGTAGTATAAGAATTCTTTTCCTTCGGATTTCAGTTTTGATTTTGGTAACTTTGCCGTGATTTATATGGAAGGCCTTTTTGTTACCTAACAATGGTCAGCATACATGGAGAAAAATTGTTAATAGTCACCTATTAGCTTTTTCTTAAATCTCTTAGTAAAGTTTGATTTTCTTATTATAAAAGTAGACATACTTAAGGAAGAGATTACCAATCAAGCAGAAGTTGGCAAAGTAATCATAATCTGATAATTTTCTTTTTCATCAAACTGTAAATCATTTTGAGATTTTAAGAATTTTTTAAGATCTTTCAAAAGTTCTATTATCAGTCAAGAATTTTATTTATAAACCAGTAAGACACTTTTACAAGCAAGCACTTTAACTCTGAAATGTCATTCTTAACATCTTAAGGAAGTCAATGATTACCCCTGTCCCGAAGAGTCCTTATTTTTCTGAGTATATCAAAAACTATATTCAAAACCTTAAGTAGAGGTCCTCATCAGGAGCCTTGCTTACCAGATCATAGGGGAAATAGGCTGACATTACCACGCACTTGCTAAACAACCAGGGTAATGGGCTTATGAATTGCACAAAATTATAAGACAAGGGGTCTCATCGCGAGCTAGCTTGTTCAGTCCAATTTTAACCAGTGAATGGCATTGTCAACTATGTGGCCACCAAACCAGGACAATGGATTTTAAGAGAAATAAAAATAAAAATTCAAAGAAAATAAACATATATAAATGGATTTATCTCTAGATCAATAATTCTTAAACAGATGGGATTCTAAATCATTTATGATTAAAAGGTAACCCTGTCGAAACTATAGATGTTTGCTAGCAGCAGTGGCTCTACCTATGACAAAGGAGTATATTTTAAAAGCTAAGCTGTAAAGTGACCCCTGCCTTATCTCTATAACTAATTAAAGACTGATATAGAATTTTGAAATATTTTAATTTATGAGGAATTTTAAGAAAAATTACGGTTAGATGATTCTTGCTTTTATTCAGACTAATGAACCCATGTCAAGCATTTCAAGCATAATTCTCTTTTCCTTAAATTATTTTACTTTAATTTTAGGAAAATCTCATTCATATCAAAGAGAGATAACCGGTTCTTCTCTCGTGTGTCACCAATTGTTGTGGTGAAAACACAACCCCCCCCCATTATTGACTTGCTCAACTAAAATAATGGGGACCCTTTCTGTAAAAAATTTGGCTAATCACCTTTTGGATTTTTATTTTAGTTGATTGCCCTACGCTTTTGTTAATTTTTTGTTTTCTTTGGATTCTTCTTTTGATTGCTTTGTTAGAATCGATTTTTTATAAGCTTCCCATTGACGCTTGTTTCGTCTCATTTGGTCAATTGGTTTGAAAATGACACTCATTTGAAAATCTAATTATTTATGTGGCCTGGGTTAAAAATGTATAAAATGTACAATATTGCATTTTGTAAATAAATTAGTTCAATAAAGCATTCATTTTAAATATTAAGCCGTAGCAAGTTTTTACTAACATTTTTCATTTTTTAGTCATGCAGCCAAATTATTAATTATCGGGGTTTTAAGAAATTCACTCTAATTTCCAAATCAAATCCTAAACTCAAACCCAATGATTCAAATGGCCTGTAGTTTATTTTTATTAATTATTTTTATTATTTCAAGTGACTGTAGTTTAGAATAATTTCACAACTTAAATTAAAATTCATTAAATAAATAAACCCAAAATAAAAATGAATCTTTAATATTATCTTAATTAATTAAATTAATTATTATTTAAAAATCATAATTAATTTAATTCAATTAAATTTAATATATGAAAAATATAAAAAATAAAAATAAAAATATCGCATCGCAAATTTCATATATGACAAGCCCCGATATACACCATAACCCCCGATGTGATATCGCATCGGGGAAATTCACTTGGCACATTTTTAAAAACCTCATTACCCATCCCGATGTGAAGTGCCGATAAGCGAAAATGAATACAAACAAAGTTTTAAATAATTTGGTTCAACGACTAGTTGCTTTTACTCATACGTATGGTGATATGTTAGTTTAATGTTTTTATATATTATGAGTGGAGTAAGTAAGGAATATGAGTGTAGTAAGGAATAGGGTAGGTTAATATATATTAAATATTAGTTTATATATTAACATGTAATATGTAATATATTATATTAATTAAATTAATTAATAATATTTAATATTTAATTAGTTTAATTAAAATTTAAATATCATTTAGATTAATATTGATTAGTTTTTT
This sequence comes from Pinus taeda, assembly GCA_000404065.3. NCBI lineage: Eukaryota > Viridiplantae > Streptophyta > Pinopsida > Pinales > Pinaceae > Pinus > Pinus taeda. The sequence goes on from APFE030744194.1 coordinate 14,092, forward strand.
ATTAGAATAGATATGTTTATAAATCGTTAATTAGATATAAATCAGTTAGATTAATAAATAATTCATTAATAATTAGTTTAATTCATAAATTAACAATTAATTAGAATTCTAATTTAGGATTTAATTTTAATGAGAATTTTATTTTTTTTTAGCCCAGCAACAGAATTTTCAGATTCATGCCAGATTTGACTCCTCAACTTTGGAAGCTCATAGATTGAGTTATACTTGGCCAAATGAGGCCCAGGACGACTCATTGGAAAGATAAAATCAAGGAGAACATTTTGGAGGAGGTTTCACCAACAGATTTACTCATTTATTAGGTCAAAAATCAGGCGGAAGATCAGGCTCTGAATTTTGAAAAACAAAATCAATTTTCTGAGTTATTGTTTTCAATTTCATTTGTCCAAAGCCTCTTCTAATTGCAGATCCATTGGTCAATAATTTGCCAATCAAACCATTCCAAGCATCAATACAGAGCTTATATTTTATTTTCAATTATTTATTTAAATAGAATTTGATTTAAATGCCAACAATGCTATTCTGATTTTATGGTTGCATTTTAATTTATTTTGATTTCTTCTTGCATGAAAAAAGTGGAAGAGATATGGAGAAAAGGATTTCAAGCAATGAGAATGCTCCAACAATTGAAGATCAGAATTTTGAGCAAGTAAAATTGGATTTAACATATTTCTCTTCAACAAACTCTTCTCTCAAGAATTCCTTCAAAAATAGTATAAGCAATAGATTGCAAAATGGAATCAAGGCTGCTCTCCTCTGCAATTTTAGACTTCTGAAAGCACTATTGTAATAGGAATTTAGAGTTGTAGGAGAGAGGAGAGAAAATCTCAGATCTGGGGATTATTGAGGATTTTCCCTTTGTATCTTGAATAATTAATGAGGGGCAGAGTTTGCACTATTGTGGCTCTAGTTTTGAAGGCAGAAGTTCAAGCAATGTAAAGGGTTGTTGGAGACCAAGGACAGAGAAATGGATGCAATAAATTGGTATTTCTAATACTACTG
>APFE030744209.1:0-12520 GCA_000404065.3 Pinus taeda
ATTTACTTCACCAAGTTGGTTCCTCATTCAGGATATCATCAAATCAAATGAAGACTGAAGACATTCCAAAAACAACATTTAGAACTCATGAGGGTCATTATGAATTTTTGGTCATGCCTTTTGGCCTTACCAATGCACCTTCTACATTTCAAGGTTTGATGAATTCCATTTTCAACCCCTTCCTTAGAAAATTTGTGTTAGTATTTTTTGATGATATACTAATCGCAACAAGTGTTGGAAGGATCATGTTGAACATGTTGACAGGGTGCTACAACTATTGGAGGAGAAACAATTATATGCAAAAAGATCCAAATGTTTCTTTGGAGTACAAGAGGTGGAATATCTAGGTCATATTGCATCTCATGAAGGAGTTAAGGTAGACCCTAGCAAAATTAAAGCCATTAAGGAATGGAAAATCCCTACCCCACATCCATAAAGCATTTGCGAGGATTTCTCGGGTTGACAGGGTATTATCGCAAGTTTGTTAATAATTATGGGAAAATAGCAGCACCTCTAACAACATTGTTGAAGAAAGATGCATTTTCATAGACTCCAAAAGTAATAAAGGCCTTCGAATATCTTAAAGACGCAATGTGCCAAGCACCGGCCTTCGCTACACAAGACTCCACAAAAACCTTTATTTTGGAATGTGATGCTTCCGGAAATGGAATTGGTGTTTTTTTAATGTGAGATGAAAGATCGATTACTTTAGAAAGTCGTCCAATCAAGAGAAAGTATTTACACAAAGCTATTTATGAGAAGGAAATGTTGGCAATACTACATGCACTTAAGAAACGACGACCCTACTTAATGGGAAGACGCTTCGAGGTAAAAACAGATCATGATAGTCTTAAATACTTTTTAGAACAAAGATTATCCTCTGAAGAACAACAAAAATGGGTCACAAGGATGTTGGGTTATGACTTTGAAATCATATATAAAAATGGAAGCAAAATGTTGTGGCAGATGCACTCTCAAGAAAGGATGAGGATGTGGAAACATTGTTGTGTGCCATTTCTATTATCCAACCAGATTGGAATAAACGAGCAAGGGAGGAAGGAAGAATGAAAGAAGATGTGGGAATATTCAAAAGTACAAAAGATTCCAGACATGTAATACATTAGCTAGAAAAAATGAATCGTAATGGTACAAAGATCGCTTAATACCTTGGTAAGAATCCCAACTCAAACAAAGAATTCTTTGGAATTGCATGCTTCTCCTTAGGAAGGGCCTCGGGATTTTTAAAACTTACCACAGGGTTAAGAAGGAATTTTTTTGGGATGGCCTTAAATCAAATATTCAAAAGTTTGTGGCAGAATGTTTGGTATGCTGACAAAATAAAGCTGAAACAATTAAGACACCAGGTCTATTACAACCTTTATCCATTCCAAGCCAACGTTGGGAAGAGGTTTCATTGGATTTTATCACAAGTTTACCCAAGTCTGAGGGAAAGAGTGTCATCATGGTGGGAAAGAGTGTGCATACTCACCAAGTATGCACACTTTTGTGCATTATCACATCCATTTAAAGCCAATACAGTTTCTACGACATTTACGGAAACAATTGAAAAGCTACATGGAAACCCAAAGATTATTATAAGTGACAGAGATCCCATTTTTACATGAAATTTTTGGACAGAATTATTTTCTTGTCTTGGTACTCAGTTAGCTCATAGCACATCTTATCATTCGCAATTTGATGGGAAAACGAAGATAGTAAACAAATGTTTGGAAGGATATCTTTGTTTCTTTATATCTGATAAACAGACACAATGGGTCAAATGGTTGCCTCTGGCTGAATGGTGGTATAACATTTCCTTCCACACTGCAACAAAAATGACCCCATTTATGGCACTTTATGGATATCAGCCACCATCCATCACATCATATTTAAGAGAAAATTCTAAGGTTCAAACAATGGAACATCACATCGAGCATCAATAACAAGTTCTCTAACTCTTAAAGGATAACCTCGTGTTGGCGCAGAATAGAATGAAACAACAGGCAAATCAACAACGCAGTCAAACAAGTTTTGATGTAGGTGATTGGGTATTCCTATGGCTACAACCATATAAACAATGTCCCTCAAACAAGCTAAGAAGGATAACAAATTGTCACAAAAGCATTATGGTCTGTACAAGGTGTTGCAAAAGATTGGTATTGGCATACAAATTGGAGCTTCCTGTAGCTTCTCGAGTGCACCCAGTTTTCCGTCTTTCATGTTTAAAGAAGGTTATAGGCGAAAAGCTCCAAGCTCAAACAATATTACCAGAACTTGACGAGGAAGGAAAAATTATATTGGAATCGGAAGCAGTCATAGAAACAAGAACTCGACAACTATGAAATCGATCCATTTCATAGTATCTCATCAACTAGAAAAACTTATTCGCTGAAGATTCCACATGGCAGGATGAGAATTTTATACAGAAGCATCCAGAACTACTCAAGCTTTGAGGACAACACTTTTTTTAAGCAGAGGGGCATGTGAAGTCCCTATAATACTAGTGATGCCCCCATTAATATTGTAGTTGTATCCCTTATTAATATTGTTGTCCCCCTATTGTCCCCATATTGTTATTACTGTACCGCATAGAATCGCTCTATTGTCATTTTTGTGACTTTATATTATTATTGTTAGGTCGGCTTGGTTATATTGTGACCCCTTAGGCTCTTGTATTTAAAAAGGATATTTTGTCATTTAAATCATCCAAGAATTATTCATTTGTGTAATGTAAAGGAGGTTGCCCCCTCGAAGAGGCTGAATTCTAAGGCGTCCAACTATATTTTATATCTTTTTGTGAGCTAGTTTCATAATAGATACCTGCATTTCTAGACCAAGGAAAGGTAGCTCTCAATTCATTAACATAAACATAGGAAAAGAGAAATTAGTCTGAACAAACCTGGAGAGCTTTCATCACTCTCTTGTGCAAGAACGCCAAAATATAAATGCGAAAAAATTCACAAAGTGATCCACATAGTCATTAGACTTACTATAATATTTATTTCTTTTAAGTGTAAAAATTACTAGTCGCCTTGCTAATTGATGACCAATCATGTAATCTTCCATTTACCTTTCCCACTAACATGATAAATCAAATCTAAAACAGTGAAATAAATGGTAAATATAAGATAGACTAACATTAAGTTGCCTATCAAAACTCTCAAGAAACTCAAAAATGTCCAAGGATTGCAAACACTATGATGGTACCAAAGCCACTATAAATTATCAAAATATAAAAAATTGAAAGTTCTAGCATGGTACTTCTCAAAAATGATAATCACAAAACCTAAGTTTTGTAAATAACCATCTTTTCTTCCTTGCCTTGAACCTCTCCTCAAAGGATGATACCTCACCACAACCCTAGAAACATTGGTGTCACTAGCAGTAAACATAGAGTACTCACAAGTCGTAGGTACACCCATGTTACAACATCAATAACAATTGTAGTAAAAAGGGGAAAAGTAAGGTTCTGGTATCTAGAATCTGATCTAGTGTCTTTATTACTGACATGATCTATTAACCCATATTCAACTTCTACTCTCTTTACGTGGGAAGAAACGTTTCTTTCAATTTCTTTGACATTCTTAGTGCCACATTATTCAAGAGACTCAAGATACTCCATGAGTGTTACCTCCTATTCACATAGATTTTGCCTGATATTACACGTTTACAGTGTCAAACTAGATGGTATACATATAAAGGAACAAAATAATTTAGCATCCTAGAGGCAAGGAGAATCACTTGCGACCTTCATCCAATCCACTGTCATTAAGAGTAGAAGCAACATTTTCGATTGTGACTTCTTATTTGTTTTCTTTCCCAGAAACCCCAAATATTTCGTCACTACTAGAAGAATATTAATTCAAACCAAGTCCATTAAGCTCTACCTTTTCCTCAATATCAAATTAACCATCCTCACGAGTCCACTTTGAAGCTTGTAATATAGCACATTTTTTCATAGAATTCCATGTTCAAAGTCTTCGATCTGCTTCTGGGATCGATGACTTTGAGGTCCCCACCACACCAACATATTTTGGTAATGCTCCACTGCAAGAGGCATCCACGAATTCATGTTCCTTATCCTGTGACCATAAATATGATTCTTCCTAAACATTTTGTCTAGATATGGACATATAATCCTTACCGTTCTCAAGTATGATTTTATTTCTTCACTTGTGCTCCAACTTTCCCCTCCTAGTTTTAAATAACCATTAGCTTCTCTTGCATTCTTTCCTCCTATTGCAAAGTTATGCCCATACCTGACATCCTCATCTTGATCTTGGTTCTTATCGTTCTCTCCTTCTAAGCTAAGGAATAGGGAAACCATTACCTCCCTACCACCATGAATAGATAAACCATATTTCTTACTCCGTCTCTCAGGCTCCACAAGAGGAATACTAAATAATTCTCAAGCCACTGCTCCCTGTCCAATCATCACAAAAGCATATTTATTTGGACCATATCCATCTTTTATGTCCATAAGGCTGGCTTCAAAACTATCAATGTCCTTCAATGGTGGCGCATCTCCAAATATTTAACGAAAAGAGGGACACCTGAATCTCAATATTGAAGAAAGGTAGCTTCGACTCCATTCACATAAGAATTTGAAAAGAGAAACAGTCTGACCAAACCTGGAGATATTTCATCTTTCTCCCTCAAAGCTTCTGTAGTAATCCAACCGATGATTTTTCAGTGTAAGTCATTAAATATTTCCATAATATCAAGAAATGTTGCTTCAAAATTTGACCTATATGCAAAATAATTTTTCACATGAGCACTCTTATTGTGAAGAATATCATAAACTAACATGAGCCTTGAAACTTTAGTTGGAATAGGCGTCTCCTTTAGATTCAAGGACACTGTAAGTACCTCAAGTACCTCGCTAGTTGCGTCGACATTTTCTAGAGAAAACCCCATTGCTTATTTTATCTGATTTCTCTCCAAGGTTAAAGCATGAACCATTTCCTCAAATTCATCTCTTTAGCACTTTGTTAAGGTGTATTCGTGATCCACTCTCTTGGTCCTTCTAGCAACATAAGTTGCACTTGAGGCTTTCTCATGCTCATGCACATGTTCATATTTAATCACACGAGTGGGGGAACTTAGACATATTTTGAATTGATAAACATGATTTTTTTGGATATATGTTTATAAGAGTTATTACTTGCAATGAAAGCTACGTATTTTTTTCACAAGTGTGAAACAAATCATGTTACAAAGATTCGAGGGAGGGATTTCTTTAAAAATTCAAGTTTTTGCCTACCTTTAGGATGGGTCAGTGCATATGGAATCATAAATCACCTAAATATTGATTGTATGTAGGCCAACAAAAAAAAATCATACCAAAATGGATCAATCAAAGTTACATGTACAATGTTGAGAATTAGATTTGAAAGGCCTCTAGACTATATAAGTTTTCAAGTAATTTTTGGAAGGACAAACTATAGTCTTTTAGTTGTTGACCCAAGATATTCTTGATTGTTTTCATAAAATTGGAAAACATGGAGAATCCGAATCTCAATGCAAGTTAAAGAAGCTTGATATTAATACATGCTTTTTTCATCATTATTATCCTCAATGTGTTCTATTATTTAGTGTGATATTTCGTGAATTGGTAGGCATGTTTTCCCACATTATTTTTTATATCCCACATAATTGGAATCCTGCTAAATTTGGCCTCCTATACTTTCATAGGCTACATGTGTTAAAGAGGGTACAAAACACTAATGATATGTTCTTTTACCATAAGTTCTTCCCATTTTTTGGATGGATTTTGTCGAAATTTTACGGATGCCAATTATGTGGCAAGAGACAATCTTCCATTATTCTTTTTTATCATCTCATGTTTCTGAGGTGGCATGCTTCTATTGTACTATTTCATTATGCCTATGTCATGTAAAGATTGAGTTGAGTGGGTTTTACATTTTATTTCCACTATAGTCAACAACTGAATATATATGTTTTCTGTGTAGGTTGGATGATGGGACAACACACTTTGATTTCCACCTAGTGCTCTGTTTTTCATATACTATCACAAGTGCACAAATACAAACTTAGTTTTCTTTTTTTTTGGATAATTAAATAATGTTAGCTTTATATTTTGTAGTGACAAGGATAACTATGTACTGGAGCTAGACCTTGAGCCATTCAATTCATCATTTCCTTACCCAACACAACCATCTCCTATTGGTAATGCATTTCAATTTTTGAACTAACATTTGCCTTCAATACTATTTCATGATAAAGAAATCACACCACCATTGTTGGATTTCCTAAGCACACAAATACCACAACCATGTCATTTTTCTTTCCTTCTTGAATATATTGCATCATTGTATTCGATATTAACTCATTATTATTTTATGCACAATAAATCTCTATCAAATGGCAAAGAAGGATGATCTCGTTGATTTAGAGATATATAATATGAATTGATTAAAATTCAGGGCTATTTCGATTCTCATCTTTTATTTCACTTCTTTAAATAAAACAATTTCACTTCTTTAAATAAAACAATATATTGAAATACAAACACAACTCAAATCAAAGTAAAATAGAGAATCCTAATTATAAAGATGTTTATCTCTCCATACCCTTGCAGTGACACTATTTTTCTGAATTATACTTGAATTTCATTGATAATAACCTGGATTTATATATTGTTTTTCGTACCAAATTGACAACATGGTAAACATACAAATATCTTGTTAAACATGACCTAAAGATGATTCAGAAAATATTACTTTTTGTCTAAGCATGTGGTAGAATAATTTCTGAGGTGTGAAGCTTTATTAGAGGCATTATTTTCCTGTTTGCTTTAGTTAGACAAGGGTTTTCTCTTTATTTTAAGTGAATTTCAATTTATCATATGTAGCATGTTGAGAAATGGGAAAGAATAATGTGTGACATTTATCTTGCATAAATTGATGTTAAACGAAAGATTATAGATTTTAACCAAGCTACAATCCGCTTTGGAAAAAGAGGAGGGACATCTTAAAAAACTACCTAAGAATACACCATATATAGAGTTTGAACATGAGTAATTTATGGTTTTTTCTTTTGCAGATATGTTGTTTTTTCTATCTAAGATATCGCAGTACAACAAATATTAACATTGTAGAAAGTGTTTGAGGACCTCATTTGGGTCTATTTTTCTGATGTCCTACTTGATTGATATCTTCTCATGATAGGAAGGCTTTAAATATTAATTGATATGTTTCCGTAACAAATTAGACTCAAATTTTGTAGATATAAAATATAAAAACAAATGTCAATGCCTTTGTTTGACTGTTACTTGATTCTGGTGTGGGCAGGTCACATGAAATGTGATTGGAAAAAGGATGGGGAGACAATGCAAATCACATTTTGGATATGATTCATTTTCTGTTGGAGACCCTTCATGCACTTGAGCCATTGAATTTGGAAATGTTTCTAGTAGGTATTCCTATGGTTTTTAATGTTGTGATTCTTTCACCACAAGGTTATTTTGGGCAAACAAATATTTTAGAAATGCTTGATAAGACATTTATGGACAGGTAAACAATTGTTTTATAATTGCAATGTCCATTCCATGATATATTCTCTTTATTGTTTGATTGTATTTTGAATGTTTATTTTTATTTTCTTTGTATTTTAACTATGAAATTGAAAATACGTGTTATCATGTGTATTTAGAAAATAGCCAAAGCTTGAAGATGAAATTAGTATTACACGATATTGATTGAAATCCTTTTAACTATATACTGTTGAAATATTTTCATGACTATTAAAAAAGTTTACTTTCATGTTGTTATTGGAGCACATGTTATTTATATAGTTGACCAAATTCATGCGTTAGAGAAAAAAATATTGATGTGTATAAAACGACAAGGGTTAGACATCACACCTCAAATTATTTATTTTCAAAAGTTATTTACACCTTGAGCTTTTTAGCATGTAACTTAGTTGGCATGATTGTGCCTAAGCTTTCCCTGAAGGTTTAATACTAACTTACTAAGGTGTTCTTTTCTATGGTGACGCTTATTTGTTTATACAGGTCATCTAGCCACATAGTGGCCACTATCGCTCAACTGAAGAAAACTTGTTCGAGTTTCTTGCTTATAAGGGGATGAATGGCTTTAACATTGTTGATGTTGAGGTATATGTCATATAAATCCTTTATAGTCTTCTTTAATTTATATTCTAGTGTTCATCGTCTTTCATGTTTTACACTCTACATTGTATCTTCTTTCGTTTTCAAAAAAGGAACTTGAGTATTGATGGAAAGCAACATGATTTCAAGAAAGAGAATAACATTAACATTGTAACGGAAAATGCAAAAAGAGAGAGAAGAGAACCGGTCTAGTGATACCCTTAAAACCAATATCCCACATAAAACACACACATAGAGATTGATGTTCAAGTCTTCAAAGTTGGTGAATTCACCTGCAATGGCTTGGAAACACAATGATAATGTTTTACTAATGATGAAACAACATTTCATGTGTAAATTGTAGCCCAATCAATGTTAAGTTGGAAACTCATATTGTGATACTTGACATTTCATATAATATAATTTATGTGGTTGAAATTATTTATAATTGCATTTGATATTGTTTGTTATTCTAATTAACATATGTAATTTTTCATTTTAATATGAAATGAACCAATGCACGTTGTATCACATTTTTTTTTAATTTAGTCGCAAAATCATACTAATTAATTTATGTTTATTAATAATGAACACATAAAATCAATCTAAAGCTACCAAATTAGTAATTTTTATTGATAAATGATAAACACAAATAAAATGAATATATGACTATATTAGTCATTTATAATGATTATTAATGAAAATAAATGACATGTATATAAAATAATAAATTAGCCGTTTATGTAATGAATATGAAACTATCAAAAAATTATAAATGACTACTCCAAATGATTAATTTTTTATTACAAACAACTAAATTTTCCATATATACGACTATTAGTAGCCAACTTACAATATCTCATAACATGAAAAAAAATTAATCATATTTATTTGGTCAATAATTGGTTTCAAACGCCAACTAAAATTTTCATATATGTGACTATTAATAGCTAATTTACAATATCTTATAACACGACCAAAATTTTGGTCATATCTTTGTAGTCATTAATTGGTTTTCTCGGATGACTGTATAGTAATATATTTTGTTGTATATTTGGTCACTAATTATGGAAATTAATGACTAGATCAATAACTAGATGAATGACAAAATTAATGATCAAATCTATGACTAGATATACTACTAGACGATAAAATTGATACAACAAATTAATGACTAAGTTAAAAAAGATTAAACGCAGGTCACTTTATAAAATATTGTAAATTAGCTACTACTAGTCACCAACTCAAAAATTGACGTTTATATGCAAATTTTAGTCATTGTTTTAGTAACTAATTACCCATTTTATACTAGTGTAAGTCAGCGCTTTTGGGCACTTATTTGGTCTCTTGATGACTATAAATAGATGATCCCTCGTCCTCATTGTTGGAAATAATACTGAGAGGGGGCGGGTGAATCAGTATTATCAGATCAATAATTTATTTTTTCCAAACAGATTTGTATATGTTACTTCAGCTAGGTGAAATAGCATGTATATGCAATTGTACTTAAGACAACCAGCATATATGCAAATAACATTTGATTTACCCAAGTTATCATGCATTGAACTTTAACCAGTATATCAGAAATTTATTAGACATTGCAATAAAAGCAAAATAAAGCATCATACATAAGCAACACACATGAACACCAAGATATAAGGTCGAAACATAATGTGGGTGAAAACCACCTGCTGCTATCATTTCTGTCTTTTAATAATAAGAAAATATGCTTACAATTTTGTACAAGTACAGACTTGTAGCAAAACGTAAGCTTCTACTTGTAGAAGATTACAATCTTCTCTTTTTCTCTAGCTTTTCCTGGCAGGGAGATACAATCCCCTAACTCTTATAGTAGCCGATATGTTTACTAGTACATAGGCTGCAACCTACAAAAGGATACGACCTTATTTCTTCCTCCAAGGACCATGTTTCATAAATTTTCAGACTGGATCCATCAACAACATCATTACTGAAATTCAATCATCAAATACATCTGCATCAACCAATCATGTTTTGAACCAACCACAGCCGAATCAATCAATCAATTTGACAACCCATCAATCTGATCATTCAGAATACTGTCACTAGAATACAGTAACCATAACCCAACCACAACCGAATCAATCAATCACTTTGACAACCCATCAATCTGATCATTCAGAATACTGTCACTAGAATACAGTAACGAAAACCCAAAACTCTACAACAACAAACAGAAACAACTGATACATATTTTATAAGGTATATGCTACTTCCATGTGTCGAACTTCCATGTATATGCGCTTTTCTCAAAGCCAACCTGCGTATACATCTGCAAATATTAATCCATAATTCTGCAGCTATTCCAGACTTCAGTTATACCAGATCATAATATTTATAGAACAACACATGCATCAATATACATATCTAGAATAAACATCATCAAACCATATAAAGATAATTCATTTCAAGCCTTGAGATCTCAATCCATCATTAGATCTTATCATCAACCGCTAAGGTTCATCCCTGGGTCAGATCAAGCATAGCACCATAAGCCAATAACTTGCATATTAGATCTCACACTTCATCAGATATTCGATACTTGCACACCTTGACCTAATGATATTCTTCTCCTTTTATAGTTTTAGGCCTTTCTCAATAACATGGTCCAAAACCACTTAGGTCTAATACCTTGGACCAAATACCTAGGGTCAATACTTCGAACCAGATACCTTGGACCAATACCATGAACCAAATACTTCGGACTTAAAACTTAGTTTTCCAAAGTATATGCCCTTTTCCTTCTGTGAAAGTGTGTGTCTATGTATACACTACTTGTGGTCAGTTAACCTGCATGTATACGCACCTTGGTCAAGGTGAACCTCTGAATACCTCTCTTTCTTCATTTTGTGTAGATTGATCTATAATTCTTTGTTGTTAACCTGTTGCACTGTGATCTTTCATCTGAGTGAGTTCCATCAAGGAAAATACCTGTACCATAATGCCAACATTCTCTCCCTTTGGACTTGATGGCAACAACAACATCAAGTCACTCTCCCTCTTTGACATCAAGGGCAAAGGGTCATGCTCCCCTTCTGACATACATTATGTCGGTCATGCTCCCCCTTAGTACATCTTGAATTCTCTGATATGCTTAAGTGTATTGATTGAACTCCCATGATTGATTCCATACTCCCACTGAGCACAAGCAAAGTCTGCAAACATGACTCTATACGTACATCACCAATGACCTTCCTATCACCAATGACTCATACATACATCCATCTCCCAACCAAGTGGGGATATACCAAATTTTACTCATCCACCCAACCAAGTGGGGATATACTAATTTTTTATACATAACAAAAACAAGAAATATTGCATCATCCATCCCATGCATAGTGGGGTTACAAATTAGTTCTTTTCATGACCTATACATTAAGTGATATACATGACATTTATAATATGTACAACCAATCTAAACAAGACCATTATAGTCATCAACAACTATCATACACCATATATGATCTGCACCATCAAAGTCACCTGAATCAAAACAATGATGCGGATCTGTACTAACATATTCTAAGATAATGCCAACAATACATTATTAGAAGTATATGCTCCCCCTGAACATGTGCCAGATGTTCATTGTCCAATCTGATTATTGCATATATCAGTAAGAAATATCAAGGCATCATCATCAATTAGATATACATCAAATTATCAACAACTTATGAGGACCAACATATTTCCACATGTTATCAGCAAATTGTATCCATCGTCAAACAGAGCACATAATTGACAGAACCATATCATACCCCCTTTTCCTGAGTCTAGCCCACTTCTTTTCCTCAAACAAACATATACGCAATTGTACCCACAGAAACCCGCGTATGTACGCGACTACGCTTTATGAAACTCACGTATAATAACCTTTCTCTAAAAAATAGGATTTAACAGCAGGATGACGCAAAAACTACTCCCAACGTTTGTCTGAGATATTCAAATGTCTATCTGGACAGTGGTTTAGGGAATATATCAGCAACCTGTTCTTTGGAGGGAACATACTCCAATTTGACCTTTTGTTGAAGCACTTGATCACGTAGAAAATGATATTTGATGGATATGTGCTTGGTCTTGGAGTGCATGACTGGATTCTTTGAAATATTGATGGCACTTGTATTATCACATAGAATGGAGACAGGTGGAGTACATGTGATCTAAATGTCTTGCAAGGTTTGCATCATCCAAAGTACTTGTGTGCAGCAAGATGCAGCAGCCACATATTCTGCTTCAGCTATAGATAATGCAATTGAACTTTGTTTCTTACTGAACCAAGACACTAACCTGGAACACATATAGAATGCACCACCACTAGTGCTTTTTCTATCATCAACACTTCCTGCC
>APFE030744216.1:0-14070 GCA_000404065.3 Pinus taeda
GGGCAGACAGATTAACAACTAAAAGATCAATTGGGGTCAGCCCATATGAGTTAGTCTATGGTTTAGAGGCTAAATTCCCTTCATCATTAGGAATCCCTGCTATGAAGATACTCCAGGAGTGCCAAGCTGAGGCTAACGACATGCAAAGAAGAATCAATCAGATTATATGTTTGCAGCAAACTAGGGAAGAAGTGTATAACAGAGTTCAAATTTTACAAGAAAAGCTGAAGAAGGCATTTGACAGAAGGACCAAAGCAGAGGATTTTAACATAGGTGACAAGGTCCTCAAGTGGGATTCAAGAAGAGAGAGTAAGGGTAAGCATGGAAAGTTTGACTCCCTGTGGAGAGGACCATTCCTAATACAAGCAGTACAAGGAAACAATACCTACTTTCTGCAAAATCTGGACAGAACTGATTTAGAGGAAGGGCCTGTCAATGGCAGGATGCTCAAACACTATTTTGACTACTTTCCATGAACAGAGCTGAACTGCCTTTGTACATAGTTTGGTGTGTATAAGTAGTTTGTTGTGTATAATGTTGTATATATTGTTTTGTGTTGAGGCGTGAAGAGAAAATCACTTTCTGAGAGGCATGGCAGATAAGGAATAGGATGAAAAGACATTCTGTTACAGAACATCATACATTTTGAGGAATCCAGGGTAACATAATTCCAAAGTTTCAGAGAAGCAGCCAAAGAAACCAGGCACACTGACCTGCTGTTCTAGGTCTTTCCAAGAGAAAAACCATCCCCATGTGGAGCCACTGTTGGATACCTATACCAATAGGTTTCATATTTCATGATTGGATATCAAAGGTCCAAATATGCTCTGCTTTGATAATGCAAAGATCCCATATTTCCCTAGAATGACAATGTCTGTCTCAGTTTTCATAAGAACTCAATTTTGATGGATGGTCCAACAGTCTAATCTGGATCATGCCATGTTTTAAATTTCCATGTTGTAGAATAGAGAATGATATCTGTCCAAACTGTTTAATCTTGGCAGATCAGTAGCTAGGTAGAGAAGCAAAGGTTCCCAACTGCTTAATCTGGGACCTTGGAAAGAATAAGGGTTGCATTAGATAGGGAATGAAAGCAAAAAGCCAATAAAAAGAAAAGGCATTCAAAGGGTTTGCAAGTCCAGGTGCACCCTCCAAGAAGGAACAAAAAATGCTAGGAAATCTAGTTGGGTAGGTAGATGGGGTTGCAGAAAAGTTGTCTCTTTCAAGACCAAGGTTGCTGAAACATCTACAAGAAAGGCAACACACTGGAGCATGACTAATTCCCCTGTTTTCATGTGTATATTACTCCTTACTAACACCCCATCATCCACTGGTTTATGCAGCAAACTCAAAGGTTTTGTCATGATAGTAATGGCCTTCAGAAGCCACATTTTTTGTGTAAAAATCTTTTCATTTTCATCTACTCTTGATTACAAGTTATTTTCAGAGAAAACTTTGTTGAATCAGCCCTCACCCATGTTTCCTTCATATTAACAGCTAACTCTACTATCTAGCCCCCTATACCCCTTTATTCCTATTATTATAAACACCATGGTGTATAAACCCCACAATGCATAAATATCCCCTCCCTGGCACTATAGCCATAATATTCTCTCCCTGGGACTTGAATTGACACCTGGTCAAGGTCAAAAACCCATGACTCACCCTTTGCTCCCCCTGAAACCAGCTTCCCTACCCAAAGTGCCATTTTGCCTTCAAAACCTTCAAAAAACCTTCAAAAAGCTTGAAAAACCTCTGAAAAAACCTTTGAAAAAACCCACAAGGGCGGAAAACATTGAGAAATCACCCTCCCCCACTTTATCCTAAGGTCGAGGGTTATTTACCCGTTTATATTACATAAAACCCTGTTTAAAACCCATTTCCTAAAGTTTACGCCTTCATAAAAGATTGCGCCCGAAACTTTATAAAAACCATTGAATTGATCATATTTTTAAAGTCAGCGGGCCAAAATACTTTGGTAAGGAAAACCATTAAAAAATGCACCAAAAGGGACAAACAGTCAGCGCCTGGAGGGTCCCGCCGTCCACGTCCGCAGAGAAAATTATTATTTATTGCCTGCCCGCTGCTCCCTATTGTCCGTGCAGGTTGCCTGCCCGATGACCGTCCGATCGCGCCGGATCCAGATCTACGGTGGAGGATCGTTTCGGGCGGTCCCGACGTCTGCACATTAACCAAGAGAGCTGTTACCACGCGCAAGTTGGGTGCCCGACGACCGTCCGATCGCCCGCCTCCAGATCGACGGCCCATATGAATATCCGAAGGCCTTACGTGTCTGACAGATACCTTCCGATATCTGTCAGACGCTTACGTCAGGCTAGCATCAGCACAGGGGCACGCGTCATCATATGATTGCATCGGAGCGTTGCCTGACAGTCCGTTCAACGTACAGGGCCACTTCCGATATTGCGACACCTGTCCCGCCCACGTCTGCGCCCCGCTGCCGTGCACGTCACCGCCAGTTCCTCCCGCTTCGTTCCCATTCGTCCACCTGGCTGCCACCTCACCGCCCCCGTGGACCTACCGTTGACCGCCACGTCACCCAGTGACGTCATGATGACGTCACCCAACCCGGGCCCCCATGATGACGTCATGCTGATGTCATCCATAAAGCGCGCCAAAAAGGCCAAAAAGCCATATTTTTGTCAATTTTCACCATTTTTCGTATTTTTCTGAAAACACTGTTGAAGCTCTCTGCATGAAAATTTACGACGCTGAGCCACCAGCCAACCTGCAACCATTCTCGACGCACCCG
The DNA here is from genome assembly GCA_000404065.3 of Pinus taeda. Classification (NCBI taxonomy): domain Eukaryota; kingdom Viridiplantae; phylum Streptophyta; class Pinopsida; order Pinales; family Pinaceae; genus Pinus; species Pinus taeda. Next base: position 2,774 of record APFE030744216.1, read on the forward strand.
ACGCGCTAAACCAGCTGCATTCTTCAGTCCAGACCTCTGTTTACCAGGTATTTCGGCCTCGTCCTCCTGTGAACTGGTTTTTCATGAATTTGCGGTAAAAACCACCATTAAAAACCATTGAATTCAAAATTTCCACCGGAAAACCAACTACACTCTGCCCAATTTGACCATTCAGAGCTGAAACTTAACGGTGAAAACCTCGGGAAACTGCATTTTCTGCTAAAAACCTACCCTGGGTCGCGCAATCGCGGTCTCCTGCATAACTCCCGAAACTGATAAAGGAGGTCTTCCTGCTACTCAAAACCCTTCCAAAAGGCCCAGCATTGTCATCTTGACAATTCACCAACCCTGTCAAACTTGGTCCCCATCAGAATTCACTGTTTTAAAGCGGCACTACATATAAAACATGGAGACCCCTGAAATACTCAATGTCACTCCTCTAAATGCTCCTCAGAGAGAGCAGGACTGGCAGGACCTGGCAGATCTGGATTATCAGATCTCAGAAAACTCCAGGGAAAGGACCACCCCTCATCTTCAATTGCTAAACGAGTTCAGGGCCAAGCACAGAGATGGAACAGATATCCTGGGCATCTGGGAGTCTGCTCTGCCAACTTTTAAAATGCCTTCATGCAGACAATTTCCTGATCTTATCTATCTTTGTGCTAGTCAATATGAGCCATCACAGAGGGCTGTAGTCAATTACAAGGGTGAAGTTGTATTCTATACCACCCCTCAGGCCATCAGGGACATGGTTCAGTTCAAAACTAACAAGACAATGGTTCCCTTATCCCTGCTGGACTTAATCAACCAAGGGAACAAGACACTTACAGAGGCAGAGATCCTGAGGTTCAACCAACTATTTGTTAGCAAATCAGACACAATATTTCATCCTCCTATCTTTGATGGATACCTGAACCAACTTGGGCTAGACCTGGCCCATATGGTGAGCTCAGTTCTAGGATACAAATCAACGGAATATATAGAAGAAACTGTGCTGGTTATGATGTTAAGGTTTGTCCCTGGGAGGGCCCCCATCTGCTACAACTATGCCACATATATCTCGGACAAAATTCATGAGCAGTTCCTGCACTTGCCTAGAGAGAGGATGTTCAGATACTCCTCATATATTTATCATCTCATCCTATTTCACCAATATGAAAAATTCTCCTTTGAAATGAAAAGAACCGATGCAGCAGGTAATCCAAGATCGGTTGTATACTGGAGCTCCATCTTCCATAAAGGCTCACCCTACACATACTGTGAGTTTATAGACTCATTCATCCATCCAGCCATGTCCCTGCTTTTGAAAGAATCTCCTCCAAGACTCACTGAGGAAATGAAGAGGATATTGCAACTATCCACTGCTTACAGCATAGGGGACTGCTATTTTTACCAGCATCACAATGTAATCAGAATGTATGGGTGTGAGCTAACACCATTTAGGCTACCCAGGTTTGTGCCTATGAGGCTCTTTGCCCTGGAGTATTTCAGACAGTTTGCCTATGTTGATATGGTCCATTTTTAAGGAAGGGGCAAGAAGGCCCAACTTAAAGTGAAAAACCAGCTCGGGCATATTGTGTTAAACAGGAGAGAAGGATGGAAGGAAGCAGAGAGAATGTTGGAAGGCCTGGGCCTAACACAAATCTTCCTGTGGAAGCCATATGACCCCAATGGTTTCATATCCAAGAGGAGGTTGAAATACAAACTCTCCGGTTATGAGCATCATAACATGATCCTCATAAAAAGACATGCAAACCAGCCAAAATGGCAGAAAAACACCTTGATAGAGCCCCTAACCCAAGAAGAACTAAATGACAGGGCTAGGAGACATTTATTGAAAATGGCTGACTTGGAGTGTCCTTCTCAGGTGCCTACCTTACCCAGTCCTCAGACAACAGTGCCGGCATCCTCAACTGCAACACAAGAAGGGGCAGCACAAACTTCAAAGCAAGGGCAGGACAAAGGAAAGGGCAAAGTAATGGAAGAAACAGAGGGCCAACAGGGCTAGCAGGAGGAGCAGCAAGAGGGCCAACAGGGCCAGCAGGAGCAGCAGCAACAAAATCAGCAAGAAACTGATCAACAGGATCAGGAACAGCAAAAAGGAGAAGGCCAGGCAGCCACCCAAGAGAAAACAACTAGCATGGCACCTCCTAGACAAGATTCTAGGGTCGATCCTTCAGTCCTCCAAACCCCTCTAAGGGAGGACATCAGTAGGAAAAGGGAGAGGGAGACCCCTCTCACAGAAGGTTCAGAGAAAAGGCAAAGGCTAAATCCCTTTGGAGAAGAGGAAATGCATAGCTTTGAGGCCTCTGCCAGCTCAATGCACCAAGAACAGGACAAAACAGCACTGGGGGAGGTCAGCTCCTCAGGGCAGGATAGAAGCAAAACTGCAGGCATCAAAGACTTCTTCAAGGATGCTAAGAGGAGGAGTGAGCCACTAAAAATCAAGTTATACAACTATCTACTGAACATGGCTCCCTCAAATCAACAGAGGCTTATGGCTGCCTATGATGTACATGAGGCTAAATTGACTATGAGTCATTTTACTCCAACAGAGCAGCAACCTCAATCAACTGCAGACTACATAAGGACAAATCTAGAGGTCCTTGCAAGAGACATCCACCCGATTGACCAGATTGAGCTTCATAAACAAACGGGTGAGATGGTCTATGCCACCTTGGCAGACAAGACCTTGGTGAATTATAGACTGCAGAACAGCTTAAACAACACAGCATCGCAGCTTGAGTTGGAGAGGGCATCCTCTCAAGCCAAAGACAATAGAATCAAGGCCCTGGAGGACATTATCATAGAATTCGGGCATGATCCCAATGATGTTAAGGCCATTCAGGAGGTCCTTAAACTGAGGGATGCAGATGTAGCTGCCACCAAAAAGAAGATGAAAATCCCACCAACCATACATCCGCAGACAGATGAAGTAGCCCAACAAAGAAGAGACAAGGATATCACTGCCCTGCTGATGAACTTGTACAAGGAACTGGTGGAGACCCAACAAAAGCTGCAAGATACTGAGAATACCTTAGAAGCAGCTATACAGAGGGGAGAACAAGGACAGTCTTCTAAAGCACCCACAGAGGTAATAAACCTAGAGGAGACCCCTAAACAAGACATCCCTCCAAAGCAGGCAGCAGAAACAGTTCCAGCTACAACAACTCCAGCCACAACGGAAGTAGCTACAACAGAGCCATCCACTGCAGCACCACCAAAAGAGCAGGCCGAGAGCCTGGATATGCAGAAATTAAGACAAGAAATTCAGGTGCTGGAGGCTCAGATGACAGACCTCAACAAAGCCAAGGAAAGCTTAGCCAAGTTAGAAGAGAAATATGACAAATCTAAGCAAAACGTGGCTGAAAGGGAGAGGGAAGTAAAAGCCCCAACGAAGACAATCACAGAGCTGGAAAAGCAGCTCAGTTTTGATAAAGTGACAGCAGAAATCAAGCAGGTGATATGGACTGCCATTGGACAATCAATCACTAACCAATGGGAGTACATTGATGCTATGTATGAGCAGATAGGACTCATTGGCAAGGCAAAGAAAGAACTGTACAGAGCAAGAAATGCTCTAGGAGACATGGCTGACCTTGCCCCCAAGATGATTGAAGTCCTCAACTACAGGAATGCTTCTCAGCTAATAAAAATGGGAATTTCTAAGAGGACTGAAACCATTTCCTTAATCAAAAGGACCACAACAATGAGAAACCTAATTCAGAACTTGGACATAAAGGTCCATGATATGCAAGCAGATATACACAAGTTCCAGAACAGGTTTACAGCCTTGCAGGACAGAGGGCTCCCTAGCTTGGAAGAATCAGGAAAGCTTCTCTCTTATGAGAAGTACATCAAAAGAATAAGCACTTTTTCAGCCATGCAGATTGCTGAGGCTCCTAGGTCATCTACTGCAGGCCCATTAACAGGATAGGCACTTTTTGATAAATTAGACAATTTGTTTTTTATTAAAAATGAGGTAGCACATTTATTTGATAAACCTCCCGATTTCTATAAGTACACAGAAGCTGATGAGACCATACGGTCAATTTTGAGGCACCAGCTTCCTCCTCCAAACACTTGGCAGGATTTGACACAACTACTTTTGAACCAAGGCTGAGTAGGCAAACGTTTTGCAGCAGTACAGTCTACATTGCATCTACAGGTGGACAAAGCCATGCCAGCCAGCATAAAGACACTGAGCCAACTCAGTACAGGTACTCGGCATCAGCAGCAACATCAGCAGGTACAGGTGGCAGAGTCAAGAAAGATACAGAAAATCAGAAGTAACAAAGCACTTCAACGCTTCATTTATGAAAAAGCAGCACAGTTAAGTCCGTAGTACTCAAAGGGCAAAAGGCTATCCTGACAGCAGTTAAAGGCTTTTACTATCATTTATACTTGTAATAACTTCTCATCTGCTTTATCTGTACAAGTGTAAGAGATATTTTCCTCTCAGATGACCTCGTTCCTGAGATATTTTGTATGCAAACTTCTATATATTCCCCCTCGCGTTTGTTTAGAGGGGTTGGACTCCGGATGGAAGAAACTCTCCTGATATCTTCTCTGTAACTCTGATATTGTAAACTTTCAGATATTTTAATACAAAGGTAGTTGGATTTCTTCAAAGACGTTTGTCTGTTGATCTCTTGGTGGTGTGTGGCTCAAAGTAGCAGGATTCCTGTGCATTACGTGGTTCAAATAAGTTTTCTTCATGACTCTTTATCTTGTCTGTGTTTCCTGTATTCCATATGTTTCTCATACTTCCTGTACGTTTGACCTCTAGATAGTAAGGAAAAACAATAGTCTCAGGATTTAGTCACTGGCTACCCTGAGCTCAATCAAGTCTATCTCATATGTTTTCTTCTGATAAGGGATTTAAAGAGTAATTCTTAACTGCTACCTTTAAAACCATATCATCACTGTGTATTGTTGTTTTAGGAATTCAAGTAATTGCTCCTAAATAACAAGTCTTCTTTCACAAATATACAGCTTAAGTAAGGAAATCTTAATTGCTCATTGCTAGTTGTATTCACCTCGCTCTCTTTATTTGCAGTTTGTTTCATGGAATGCACTCAGGCCCTGTAGCTTTCCTCCTCGCCAAAAACAAGATTTCAAGAGAAAACTGTCCCAGACCCCATTGCCCAATGGATTAACTTCACCTGCTGATATACTTTAAAGGAACAGAAACATCCTCCCAACCAAACACAAAAACAAACAAAATATTCACCCCATAACTAGCCTAAAACCTTCACTGAAAGCAGTGTCAAAACCTCATAGAGAGAGCCCTCTCTGACTGCAGTTAGGCTAGAAACTGCAGCCCAAAGATTGGTTAGTGGTTACCCCGGCCGTATTCTCTTAGGAGTCAAAGAGAACAACCTGGGTGTTAACACAGGCAGCTAGTAATCTAAACGTAGGGAGTAGAGTCGTATCCATATTGGTACTGATGTGAATGTTTCTCATTCTGCGACAAAATTCATCACCCATGGTCACATGTGGAGGCCAACCATAACATAAAAGTATGGTCCTCCCTTGAACACTAAATCTTTGTCCTCTAGGTTTGTGAACACCACTATGAAGAAACCCTTGGACCCAAGGTGGAGGGTCATTTCCCCCTTAGGTTTCCATTGGCTTCTGAGGTGTAGTTTCCTTGTAGATTCACTTCTGATATTTTTAAAATATGACCTAATTTATTGCCTATCACTTTTAAGGATTCAGGCAGCTAGTAATCTAAAGGTAGGGAGTAGAGTCATATCCATACTGGTACTGATGTGAATGTTTCTTGTTCTAGGATAAAATTCATCACCCATGGTCACATGTAGAGGCCAACCGCAGCATAAAAGTATGGTCTTCCCTCGAACACTCTATCTTTGTCCTCTAGGTTTGTGAACACCACTATGAAGAAACCCTTGGACCCAAGGTGGAGGGTTATTTCCCCCTTAGGTTTCCGTTGGTTTCTTATCCAAACAAGCAAAGCCTTCTCCATTGGCCATATCCCCATAGATTTACATATAACTACGTATGTCACCATGTCATCCATGTACTCCTGTAGCACTATCATCCATGTACTCCTGTAGCACTAGATTATTTAAAACAACTTGAGGTTTAATGGATGACCTGGGTTTGCAGAGTCTAGTCCCACTCTTATGCTCAGCTCGTTGACTACTGCCTCATGTTCTCTTCTCTCCTCCAACTTCCTCGTGATTCTCTTCCTACTCATGAGAACTGATGTTTTCCATCTTTTTTGTGTTGATGCTCTCCGTTTCTACCTCCATTGGTTTTTTGAAGCAATTCGAACCCGCATCTGTGCTTCTGTTTGCCACTACATGGCTATAGGAGGAAGTGGAACTCCCCCATCCACGCCCCTCCATGGCTACCAACAATAGTCCCCTGTTGGTCCAAACCCTCGTTTTGCGCTTTCCCTCGTAGTGTTGTTCTCTCTTTTCCCAATGCACCACCACTTAAATCCAACACCTTCGGCATAGAAATTTCAAAGAATATGTCCAGAACTAGTAGGTAATTTCAATGTGAAAGAGTTGGCTTGATTATTTTTGGAGAAGACTAGATTCTTATGTTGTTCAATGTAAATTCATGACACTTTTCCAAGTTTATATAGAACAAAAAGGAACCAAGCTAGAAGTTTATTTATAGAATCCTTACTTAGCTAGGGTAAAATGTTAGTCCTTTTTTGTCAAGAAGCATAAATGTAAAAAATTTAAGAAATCCAGTGAAGAGACTATAGAAATTTTCTTATCAAACCACTAACATTAACAAAGCTAAGAAATATTTCTTTGTAGAAGAGATATTCATGGTCAAATTAACAAGAATGTGACCTTTTGGCATAGTTAATGCACTAGTGCTCATGTCATAGTGTCCCAGGGCATGCTAGGTACTACAAGGAGTGCTCATGTACATCTAGAGATGAGGTGGGGAGACATCAAGCTGTAGTCGGGAGGAATACAAGTGATGAGGGGTAGATACTTGAGGTACCCAACCTCTTGGATTATACCTTGCTATGGGAGCCTTAATGGGAGAGTAGTAAGACTAGCGTATGTGGGTAGAGATGGATGTGGATGAAGAAGCAGAGAGTACTAGAGTGCAGGAGTCCTCGGGCAATGTGAGGCTAGCAGGTTGCAATAGTGTGAGCCCTAGTTTTGGTCACAAAGGAGCCCTAGCTATAGTGATGAATGGAGACCTAGACGCAGTCTTGAAGGAGCTCTAGCCATAGTCCAAAAGGAAGCCCTAGCTGCAGTAAAAGGCAGCCCTTACCATAGTAAAAAGGAGGCTTACTCACAACAGGAGAGAGGCCTAAGACGCAATCTCAAGATAGGCCTAAGATGTAGTAAAGAGAGGCATAAAGATGCAGTTAACAGAGGCCAAATATGTAGCAAAAGGAAGCCTCTTATCCACATCAAAGGAGGCCTTAATCCATAGCAAGAGGGAGGCCCGTATCAGCCATCAAGAAGAAGCATATATCTATAGTCAAGGAAGGTCTAAAGCAGCACTTAGAGAGGCCCTAGACGCAGTCAAAGGGAGGCCCTAGACACTGCAAGAAGGATCCATAAGACAACAAGAAAGAAACTGTAGAAGCAACATGGAAGTCTTATGTTTTATTGTAGGTACGTGTGAAAGAGAGGTTGTTTTGAGTGTTGTTCTTGGGTGCTGTTGTAGGGAGAACAACCAAAGCTTAAAGTTTAAGATCATAGCAAGAAGAGGCATTCAACGTGGGTTAAATAGGGTTGTTTTGTAGCTATTTCAGGAAGATTGAAGGGTTGAAAAGAGGCCAAGCATCTTGCTTGAAGCTTCAACTAAAGGATGACTTAGCTTAATAAAGTTCATGATGGCCTTTTACAATCATATACTTATGAGCGAACTCAAATCTTATTATTGGGACTTATCCTAGTGTCCTAATAGGTGGGATATAGAGGAAAAATATGATCTCCCTTTGTCCATTGCATTCCTCCCACCTTGAAAATCAAAAGGGGACATAATGATTTGATATACACACACTCAATAGATATATATCCCCAATCTGTCGCCATCTACTAGTTGCGCCTGCTTGGGCTAGGCTCAAGCAATTAGTCAATCGAGAGCATGCATATTCCTACTTACTCTCCACGTGCCTCTGGGTCGATATCTTTATCCATGTAGTGCCAGTAAAAGGGTTTGGGTATGGTAAGGGCTTCTAGTTATTTTTTTGAACCTTTTTATTTACATCTATTTTCGCCTAGCCTTGCCCTACTCTCATCTCCATGTATTCTCAAATTAAACCAACTACATAATCAGAAACCTTGTTCTTATGTGATATATCGAAATACTTTTCAAACATAGAATTACAACATACTGTCAGAAGGAGACTAATCATGGTTTAACATATCAAAATTGACATCTTACATTCAAAATTTCCTTTCATGTGATGCCATTCTTCTGGCTAGACCTTGGAACCATGCCTAAAGGGGTGTACTACATGACCAGGGATTTTCACTACTAGTAAACTTAATTATAACTAATTATGAGAACAAGATAGCATTGTTTATATACCATTTTTCTTAAATTAAACATTAGTTTCATGTATGAATTACAATGCACTGATACAAACAGAGATAGTTTCCAACAAAAAAGCACCCAAAAAAGTAGCAAAAGTCCTAGGAGATGCTTATTTTGCTTGTTTGATGCTGGTCTTTGAAGACCTCCACCACAATCATCACTTCCACGTTCATCCTTCTGTACCTCAAGAGTTGCAGGTACCACTCCACCCCTATTTCGTGAAATCTCTTTGATAAGAGTCTCTGCAGCCTTCTCAGAACAAGGAATCATAAGTGGATTGGTTCTGTGAGGCATCAACTCCTCACCACTTTCAACAACTTCCATCACCAACTTCCAGTCTTAAAAATCAAACTGAAAAAAAAAAAATTGGTTGTAAAAAGCTTCTCGAGATGCCATTTTGTAGCTCTGGGATCATTTTTGGGGACAACAAAATGTTTTCCATTTTCATCGACATTTATTTCAACTCTACCATCCTTTACTAGAAATAATAATGCAAAGATCTTTTCTACTATTTGGGAAAATGATATTCTATTTAGAACAAAATCCTTTAATCTACCTTGCTTCTATTTTCAAAAAATGTTAAATATGCTTGCCATATTCTTATCTATTTCTAATTTTTCATCTTTCAGGCACTCCTTCACTGCTTCAGGTCGAGTGCTTTTTGTCAGGTTAGTCTGTTTTCTCTGTACTATAGCTTTCCTTTGGTTGGGTGCATTATCCATTGGTCCAGGAATAGTGCAAATTCCTGCCACATGCTGGAAAATAGAAGCAGCTAAAAGCCCAATATTTCTCCATGATATGTGGGTTTGATCATCATTTCCCTCCAAAGACCTGCTTCCATATGCCTGGTCACAATATTTTCTTAGAATATCACTACTAATAAAAAAAACTGGAGTATCACCATCATTGTTTTTTGATCTATTAACAGTAGTAAGGAATGGGGATGTGAGATCAAAGAGTGTACTAGCATCTATAACCTACTCACAAGGTCTCTAAACAAAATTGTGCAAGATTTCCACTTTTCTATTTATAGCCTCAAATTTTCTAGATTCTATTTTTAAAATATTTTCTCTCTCGTCAGCAATCGAAGTCTTGAGGGGATGGTAATGGTACCTTAATATATAGTGTTGCACCATACTATGATTGTTACCACTACATCCTGTAGCATCTTCTTTCTCTCTCGAGGGCTTACTGTGGCCTTGTTGTGATCCTTTTACCCCATGAGAGGAATCTTCCAGTGTCTGACTCAATGTTTCTTCCTATTTAACTCTAGCTTTGTACCAAGCCTTCTACCGATCCTTTCTATCACTCGCTTTTGGAGTTGATAGAAATGAAAGTATTTGACTAAAGGTGGCAGCAAGGGCTTGAAATTGAGATTTCTGATTGAAGAACTACTGTGAAATTGAAAGAGAGCAAGAAAAATATTTTCGTGTTGCATTGAAATGAGGGAGGGCAAGGATTTTTTATTTCCCCTACCCTGAGAAGTCTCCTTTGCAATAGAAGAGGGATGAACGCCCACTACAGTGGATATGAAGTCCCAAGACATACGCATTGTCGAATGAAATGCATAGGTACAGTGTGCCAATTAAGCGTGATGGTCGGAAGAAGTGACACATGTGGGAGAGTGGCCATATTATTGAAGAATTGTTTACATTGGGGAAGGACACCATTTGAATATGGTAGGAATGTCAATTCTAACGTGCAGAGTTTCCGAAAACACTTTTTCATCTACATCAGTGAGTTTACAATTTGTATATCTTTGTCTCTATCCCATGGTGAATACATTAGTGTGAGGATCCACTGTTTCAAGATCCATACATTGGATGCTTTTCTGAGCTTGAGCTTTATAAGGAAATCTCTCTAGATATCCAAAATTTCCCGAAAATTTATTTGAACAATTATTGTCTTGAAACAATGTTTATTGATGATAAATTGCTTGGTGATGTACACATGCATAGAAGAGTGCGATTAATGGCATGGAACTTGGCCTTTTGGGTCGAAATGGGCACCTCTAAAGATAATATTTGGAATATCCATTGAGCCTTTCTTTGAGATGGCATCCAAGAAGTTGGAGTGAAGACATTGAGGAACTCTATATTTTAACATATTCCAACTGAATTGTGAAACATGCAAGAGAAACTAAAACCAAGGGTTATATAAGTAATAGCCCTAGTGTATGGGAAATCCAGCCTTTTAGATGAATATTTCTGCATTTAATAATTGGAAGAGGATGAATATTTCTATTACGCTATGTGTTTTTATTGATATGTTTGGACGTTTTGGATGAACACTTGGCCCATCTTCAAGAACATCCAATAACATTCGAGTCCAAGACAGATTTAAAGAGATCATTTATCAAATTAGTTGTCTAGCTATGAAAGACAATCAAGTTTTGGAAGAGATACATCGTAGTACTATCAAAGAAAATTGTGGACCATGTTAGAAAATGGATCCAAAAGGTTTTTATAATGTCTGCTAAAATTTTACATTTAGCATTGTCTTGGCATTTTCTTATCAAATTTCATGGAGGCAAAAAGTGACAGGAGAAACTTGCACAATAATGGCGGCGTCTAGAATGAGAAACATAATGAATTATCAAAATGGAATATGTTTCTATGATGACACATGGGAAGATACTTATTACTCTCAATGTGGTTGTACAGGAAAAAAAAAATTTCCTTTGACTATAGTTGATTTATCATAATGTAGCGGTTGTTTTCCTGCTGCAATAAAACAAATATATATAT
>APFE030744224.1:11008-28143 GCA_000404065.3 Pinus taeda
ACTCATGACCATATTGATCATATGTTTAGTCGTTTTTCAGTCACATTGAGGAGGAAGGAAGTTGGGAGCTTGCCATCATTAATTGAATGTATTAAGAAATCATACATGCCAAAGCCTACTTTTGATGTGTTGGAAGAAATTGTTGAGATGCGAAGGTTTATTCTAGGATCGCATGGTGAGGAGAAATGCATTGAACAACTTAATGACATTAACTTCCAACATCAATTTCATATCAAAAAAATTGATGGGAAAACACTAATATGGGGCAAGAAGTATTCAACTACTGCAGAATGAGCACTGTCATCAGGTTTGGAATTTTTGAAGTTCATTCCAGATCATCCAATATTTGCATCAAAAATATTGTTATTACAATCAGTACGTGAAGTTCATAATGCATGCAGACAGAATAGGGATATAAATTATTCTGATTGCTCAAAAGAAATTAAAAAATATATTATATACATATGAGTACTTTGAAATTGTTGATTCAATTTGGTGGGAGTCATTTTTCAATAATCAAAGTGATACCATTTCAACAACAATAAATGAAGATATACATTTTAAAATTCCATTTATTTGGCCACAAAATGTGTCAAATGAACATGAAGAAATAAACATTGTTGAACAACAACGATATCAAGGTATTATTAATTCTTCATGGGAAGAGGAAAGAGAGATGTATATTGGTTCCAAAAGGTCTCGTGCACAATGTGAAGCCATGGAAGACCTTTACAGGGGTTCAGTACAGGATATTAAGGAGGGTTGCATGATCACAATGCTAGCAGATGGAGATCCCAGTGGTTATCCATTCTGGGTTGCTAAGGTTATAAAGGTCTTTACTGAAAATGAGGATGTTACAGGTGTTGAAGTACATTGCTATGCCTCAAATACACACCCATTCAATGGTGTGTATAATCCAGAGATGGTAGTTGACAAAAAAAATGGCGGAAAGAGAAAAAGAAAGGGTACAAATATAAATCGCCACCGCATAGACCTCTTAAAATTGGAGGATGTTGACATACTTTTTTATGACTTCAATTTAACAAAGAGAGGAACTCTTCGCTTCAAGGCGATAGAGATTCTGAAAAGGTTGTTACCAGAAGGAACAGTGTTGAGATGGGAGTCTTCTGAAACCAATCGTAGATCTAGAAGAATTTTGAAACCTGAAATGGTGGGCATGCATGTGGACTCAGATGGGGCACTAGTTGATGAGAGAGACGAATATGGAAAACCTTTGTCTGCATCCAGTCATTCATCTAAAGATGTGAATTCTGATGGTGTGCAAGAAAATATGAGTGCTTTTGAATAATTGTCTAAGACAATTTATATAACTGATGTTTGCATCATATATTGAAATAAAAATTTTGATTTCCATATGGTGTTAAATTAGAATTTACGAGTCATTTTTATGTTGTTGGATTATATGTTTTAATTATGATGATTTTTATTGTCTAGAGTATCTACAATGCAACATTAAATTAGAGATATAATGTATGTTTTATTCAATATACAAATAATGACATTTTGATTAATTTAGTCATGTAATTTGTTCATAATGTCATGGTTTTTTAATTTTATGCTTGAAAAAATTCCACTCTTTTTGTATCTTTAATGTTATGGTTGGAAACATTTAGAATTTTAGCAATCTTTAGTGTGATATTATTATATGTTTAACTACATGGATGAAAACTAATAGAATTTTAATGTATTTCAGATCCCATTATTTTATCTTTATGGTCATTACTAAAACATTTTGAATTTATACTTAAGAAAGAAAAATGTTATTCTACCAACAACATTAGTGTGTGTTTTTCCTCATAAACAATTGTTTTTTTGCACATAAAAATTCAGTTTTACTAGCATTGTTTAAAAATGTTGAAAAACAACCCTAAAAAAAAAACCATCGTTCTAGTATCAACAATTTTCGTTTTCAGGGTGTTTTTTACACGAAAATTTCATTTTCACTACAATTTTTAAAACATGTTCAAAATTGACCCTAAAAAAGAAAACCATCATTCCAGAATACACACTTTTCGTTTTGAGCACTGTTTTTGATGTTTTTTTTCGGGGTTTTTTGATGAGAGTTCTCGTTTTGAGTTTACAGTTCACGTTTCAAAGTTTACATTATTTTGCATTAAATGGTTTGATATAGGGAAAAAGGAGAGGGTGGTGGCTCTTTTTAGAGAACCTGTGCTTGTGAAAGTTGGTGAAGGTCTATCTCTTTCCTTCCATAACCTTTCTGTAATAGTTATTGACCCAAAGCTGAACCACTGGAAGGTTCTAAAGTCACATAGAGCTGCAATTATGGTGGTAGGGGACAATTATATTAAAATTTGGTTTGACTGGGAGGTTTTCAAGGAAAGTATTCAATTCGACATTTTTCAAGAGATGGATGGAGAGTTATTGGGTTACTGTGTTGGGATATCCACTAGTTTTCAATATTATCACTCAAGGATGGTTCTTTGTGGTATTACATTGGGAGAAAGAGGTATCAAATATCCTTAATCATGACTATATAGGGGGAAGTATGACCTTATTATGCAAAGGTGCTGCTTGGACTTCAATTAGGTTCACGAACCAATGTTGATGAAAAAAATTTGGGCCATCTTTCTCTGAATTTCCATGTTGTTTTTGTCAATGAATGTGTTAGAATCCATTGGTAATAGATTGGGTCATTTTGGTGGTCTTGAAGAGGATTGTCTTATGAATATTTATTGACATTACACATGGATAAATATAAAGGATGACCTTCATGAAGGGCTAGTGGAGGACCTCATTCTGTAGATGAAAATCATACACTATTGGCATATTCTTTTCCATTGTTATGCATGTAAGCAGGTTGGTAATTTGATTAAACAATGCAAAATTAATTCTTAGGGTCTCAAATCCCCAAAAAATATTTTCGCTCACATATCTCCAACTCCGAGAGTCATCCCTCCTTAGGAAGATTCAGATCCAGTCTGAAATCTATCGGACAAAGTGGACACATGCACCTCTCCATTCGTGATGTCAAATAATGGTATGATGCCTAGAATGTTCTTTGAAATGGAGAATCTTGATGAAATTTGTAATATGGAGATCCATTATCCAACATTGATTATTTAAAAGGATCCCCTTCTTTATATATCCCTCCTTTGGTCATGGTGCCTTCTACATAGACCATACCCCCACCTATCCTTTTCTATCCTAAGACAACGAGAACTAGCTCGGTATCTTGTAGTGTTCCTTCAGTTTTAGTTGCATATTCAGAATCCACTTCTATGAATTCATTGAAATATGATTGGCATGAGAACTCACTGGGTTCTTGAAGTATAAAGGTAAATGGTCAAAAAGAATATGATATTTGATATCAGTTTAAACCTTCTTAGGAGAACATTGAAAGGAGGGCTAGCAATGATTGTTCCACACTAGGCCATGAAGGTAGAAAGTCATGCATTTATAAGCCTCAACAAAAATCCAAATTGACATAAAACTAGGTAGAGAAAACTCTATTCTTGGGGTACTTAGAGCAAAAAAAATCATCGTTGAGGTCTTAGTATGATTATCTTATCTCTTAATGTTAGTGGCTTGGGGGCACCTGTAAGAATTTTTCAAGAGGCTCTTGTGAGCCACTGTCTAGACATTGTTATGCTCTAAGAAATAATGACCTCTACAGAAAAATCTAGATCGGTCCTAGGGCCTTAGCTTAAAGCTTGGTCCTTTTATCCCCTTGACTTGGATGACTTATATGGTGGGTTGATCAGTGACATGGAATCCTTCTATGAAAGCACACTCATCATCTACACACAATAATAAAATTTCATAGGAATTGGATTTCAATCTAAATAAGTCGATCTAGAGTGTATTAAATTTTTATTGCCCATACATATACATAAGACCCTTTTGGGAAGATCTCCAAGCTTTTGTTTTTCTACTAATAAACCTATTATCCTAGGTAGGGACTTAAAATTGGTTACTTATATTAATGAGGTTTGGGGGAAAAATCCAAGAGTGGACCCTTTGGAAAAAAATTCCATCCATTATTTTGAATCTATTCATCTTGTTGATATCAATCCAATCAAATCGGCATGAAAATTTGGAGACCCAAATCCCCTACTACATCAAACTGATATTACTTCTCCTACATGTTAATTCATGCAAGTTATTTACTGTGTTACACTATAAATATTGAAGTAAATATGACTGCAACCTTCACTAATTAAATTATATGTGGAAACAAGAACTGAGCAAGAATAAATAACACGCACACAAGTGACACCGTTGTTTTTGAACAAAAGTCCCCAGAAAAACCTAATGCGGGAAAACTGGTGCAGCAGCTGAGGGTTTATATTATTATGTAGTAGTTTCTGAATACAATTCTTCAGATTCCAAACTAGAAATCCTATACAAAGATCTAACTGGACAAAATATAGTGAGATGATCTCACCCTCTCACTAGAAAATTTGGCACTGATCTGCACTGGAGATGACCCTCTGCGCTGTCTTTGCATAGTCTCTACACAACACTGTGTCACACCTACGCAGTTACTACGTCAATGCTGATGGGACTGCGTTACACCGAGCCTCTACATTATCTCTACACAGTCTCTGCGCAACACTGCATCACACCTACGCAATTACTACATCACTACTGCTAGGACTGTGTTGCACCTCTTCTTTTTCTCTTGCTAGATGGAAACATTGGCCCTTTGGCCTCCCGATCTCACACCCTGTCTTTGATACTAGATCCCAACTATTCCCCAACACAAATATAGACTCCCTTTGAAGATTTGCACTACCACAACAAAGCTCTGTGTTGCCTCAATAGACTACTCTCTACCCTCGCTACCTTGCACTCTCCGGATTAGAAAAACTTCCTCCGGAAAACTATCCTTGCCCCTCACTGCAAGAATCTCCTCAATGATCTCTCTGGTTTCTCTATGGTGCTCTCTTAAGAAATCGATCTCTTGATCCCACTCTGTGTTTTCCAAATGGCCATCGATTTCCTTCTTATAATGTTCTTGTTGAGTAATCAATGGCCCATATTAGATTCTAATCAATGTCTCAAATCATCTTGGCTTGATCCTCGTCTTCTTCTAGAAGATTCACACCCAGTTTATTAATACTCTTTAATTATTTTAATTTCCTAAGTTTAGACTTAGGCATCCATTAAAAATAATTAATTATTTTAATAAAACTGTCTTCGAGTGGAATTTCCCAAAATTATTTCTGGGTATTCTAAAATACATGTGTACTAGCCTCCCTGCAAATTTTGAGGCTTAGAGCACATCTTGTGCTACCAGAAATAAACACTCCCTCTTAGAGAGGAATGTGCTCTAGTAATGAAACCTGATGAAACATCAACCTGACTCTATAACACCTCCCTCTACACTGCTAATGTTTGACATCACTTAACACCAACTACTATGCAAATGTTGCATCTGTGTTGTTGCTGACTCTACATGCTATTGTCAACTGCATCTGCATTGCAACTCCCTCCCATTTGCTACTGTTGCAACTGAGAAACCATCTAAAATATTGAACAAAGGGTGTTTAATGTGATGCATTTGTTGTTGGAATTATGTCTGCTGCTAGTTTCTACATTGACCCTCTGAAGTATCTACATTGTTGATGACTCTACACTGTGCCAACTGCACTACTTCCAACTCTGCTCTACGCTGCTCAGTCTCTAGCACTCCTAGCCACTGAAACTGACACTTCGACATTCCTCTGCACCAACTGACATTGGTCCATCCTACTACTTCTAATATGGGATCCCATAGCAAGGTACTAATTCAAGAGGTGGATTCCTCAAGGATCCTACTCGCCTGTTGTTCTTTCGAACTATAGTACTAGATCACCCCACCTCTCCCCTGGAGGTATCTAGGTAATCATGGAAAACTCCTCCTCCTCGATCTTTGCAGTTGCAGCATGCAGATCATGTTTCTTGACCTTGTCCTTCTTCTTGAGAGGACAGTGTGTAGTGTAATGACCAAATTCACCACACCTAAAACATTTGATCTTAGAGATGTCCTTCTTCCACCTCCACTGCTCTTGCTGCCCCTTTGATGCAAGGGCTACATTTTCCTCCTCCTCCTCCTCCTTGGGCTTCATCCCACTTCTGTTTCCGCCATCAAGTTTACACTTGACTAAGTCTCCCCTCATCTCCTCATGTTGAAGAGTGGCCCACATCCCTTCCCAATCTGGTAATTTCTCTCTGCCTAGGATACTTTGGACAAATACTTTCCATTCTTCTAAGACTAGATTTAGGGCCAACCTCACCATCTACGTAGGCTAAGGGGTGATCCTATAGCTACCAATAGATCTCAGACTTTCTGAAGCTTCGATAGGAACAGATCAATGTGTTCCCCCTTCTGCATCCTCAAGGATCTCATTTTCTCCTCCAAGTAAATCTTCTACTGCTTAGAAGATCTTTGATATAACATAGCCAAGGCATACCACATCTCTTTGGTCATCCCTTTACTAGCAATGTGAGATACAACGTGCTCCCTCACTCTGGCGAGGATCAACTGCTTGGATTTCGCTATCTCAGCCTTGTACTTCTTGAGTGAATCTGCATCGATAGGTACAACTACCACACTATTGACATAGGATTTGAGATCATGCTCATCTAGAAGGCAAGAGATCCTAGCCTTCCATATCACACAGTTAGATGCTTTGTCCAATCGATCTTGATCTATCAGCCCATTAGCTGCCATCTTTGCCAACAAAAAGTCAAATTTCTCCCTCTCTCCTCTGTGCAGGTGCTGGGTTGGCCTACTCACTCCCTACTAGAGTTAGTAGATTTGCTCCTCACTAGTACTGCTCAACCACTAAGAAATATAATTCCTTGGATCAGAATTCACTGAGGAAAAATCCCTCAAAAATTGTCTTCTTCCTTCTTTTTTTTCTTTTCTGCCCCAACAAATGCTGCAAGAAAATTGCATCTCACCTAAAGACTGCTCTGCACTAAATCTGCTACTATGCTGCTCCATCTGCCACTAAAAAATCATGAACTAGAAATATTTCCTCTCTATCAACTCACTCAAAGAGAAATTTTCCTCGAGAATCTTTCCTTCCTGGCCTGGACTGCGCAATCCCTCTGGGGATTCGATCTACTGCCTAGGTAGAACTTTGATCTCCCTCCTTCTCTTCAATATTGGGCTCTTCTGGTTTGCTCTCTTTCTTCACCTGCGCTCTGATACCATGTGAAAGTTTGGAGACCCAAATCCCCTACTGCAACAAACTAATATTACTTCTCCTACATGTTAATTCATGCAAGTTATTTACTGTGTTACGCTGTAAATATCGAAGTAAATATGACTGCAACCTTCATTAATTAAATTATGTGCGTAAACAAGAATTGAGCAAGAAGAAATAACACACAAACAAGTGACGTCGTTGTTTTTGGACAAATGTCCCCGAAAACTGAATGCAAGAAAAACAATGCAACAACTGAGGATTTGTATTATTATGCAGTAGTTTCTAAATACAATTATTCGAATGCCCAAACTGACAATCCTATACATAGATCTAACTGGACAAAATATAATGAAATGATCTCACCCTTTCACTGGAAAATTTGGCACTGTTATGCATTGGACACGAGCCTTTGCATTGTCTCTACGCAACACTGCGTTACACCTATGTAGTTACTACACCACTGTTGTTGGGACTGTGTTGCATCGAGCCTCTGCGTTGACTCTACGTAGTCTCTACACAACACTGCATCACACCTATGAAGTTATTGTTTCATTGCTACTGGGACTACGTTGCACCTCCTCTTGATCTCCTGCTAGCTGGAAAATTCAACCCTTTGGCTTCTCGTTCTCACACCCCAGCTCTAGCACTAGATCCTGACTATTCCATGATAGAAATACAGACTCCCTCTGAAGCTTTGCACTGGCACAATATAACGCTGCATTGTCTCTCCAGACTACTCTCTACCCTCTCTACCTTGCACTCTCTGGATCAGAAAAAATTCCTCTGGAAAACTATCCCTACCCCTCACTACAAGAATATCTTTGATGATCTTTCCAGCTACGCTGCATTGCTCTCTTGAGAAATCGATCTCTTGATCCCACTCTATGTGTTTTCCAAATGCCCATCGAAGTCCTTCTTATAGTCTTCTCGTTGAGTAATCAATGACCCAGATTAGGTTCTAATCAATGGATCAGATCATCTTGGCTTGATCCTAATCTTCTTCTAGAAGATTCACAACCAGTTTTATTAATACCCTTTAATTATTTTATTTTCCTAAGTTTAGACTTAGGCATAGATTAAAAATAATTAATTATTTTAATAAAACTATCTCCGGGTGGAATTTCACAAAACGATTTCTATCTATTATGGAATACATGTGTCCTATCCTCCTTGCAAATTTTGAGGCTTGGAGCACATCCGATGCTACCAGAAATCAACAATCGGTTCCTACCTAGAGAGACCATCCCATCCCCAAGGAGACTATATAAAAAAGGTTTAATCATTTTTTCATTTCAGAGTCCATCTTATCTTATAACTTGCTTCTTAAGTCTTGGGTGGATCTGGGAGGAAGGAGATTTCATATCATTGCCCAAACTTTCTTAGGATAGAGATTGATTAGGGGCACTAATCCCACTCCATATTTGTGTCTCCCACCCTCTCTTCTGCCCTCCTTGCCTTCTCTCTCTTCCCTCCTCTCCTCTCTCACTCACTCTCTCCATCTCTCCCTTATCATTCCCTCTCTCTCCACCTCTATCTCTTTATGTCTTTGTTCTTTTATCTCTCTCCCTCCCTCCAAATCCATCTCTCTCTCCCTCCCTATCGCCTTCCTCTCTCTCCCTTTCTCTCCCACCTCCTTTGTCTCTCCCCCACACCCCCCATCACTCTCTTTTTCTTTATACTCTCCAACTCTTTCATTATTTCCCTCCCTCTCTACTTCTCTCTCTCCCACTCTCTCCCCCCTCCATCTCCATGTCTCCCTTTATCTCTGCTTATTCTCTCTATCTTCCTTCATCTCCTCTCTCCCTCACTCTCTCTCCATCTTTCCCTTGGTACTCCCTCTCTCTTTATGTATTTGTTCTTCCCTCCCTCTCTCTCCCACTCCAACTCCATCTCTCGCTGCCTACCTCTCTCGTTCTCTACCTTCCCTCCTCTCTCTCCCTCTCTCTCTCACTCCTTCCCCATCTCTCTCTCTCTCTCTCTCTCTCTCTCTCTCTCTCCATATGATCCAGATTTTTCACTCTATGTAATCAATGATATATGTAAGGTCTAATATATTTTACATTTTAAATTTTGATTGTGAATTTAGTTATGGTTTTTTGGCATGTAGTATTGATAAGCCATGGCATTGGCCCATGGTATTGTAACAAGTGCTATTTACAAATATTATCCATAGTTAAGAATATTGTGTCCATGGTATTGTAACGAGAGCTATTTACAAGTATTATCCATGGTTAAGAATATTGTACCCATGGTATTGTAACAAGAGCTATTTACAAGTATTATCTATGATTAAGAATATTGTTATATTGTAAGTTTATCTTAAGTATTAAGTTTTTATGTGCTTATTGATTAAATTTAAATATGATTATGGAATCATTATTTGTCCTTGCTAAGATAAGACTCTAACAATGGATTTTTCCATATGAGCAATGCAAATTATAACATTTAACTTTTAAAAATAAATATTTGTTTTTCAATATTATTTAAAAACTAATTTTCATTTAACTTTTAAAAATAAATATTTGTTTTTCAATATTATTTAAAAAACTAATTTTCAAACATTTGATTGGACCATAACTTGAAGATCTTATTGCAACCTTTATACAATATAGTTCCATGTGGATTGAACATTTTATGCCATAATTTATGGATATGCTTGGAATATTCATGCATGATTTTTAGATATTTGTATAGTAATTTTTTTGCTTAAACTTTGTACGAAAACCATCCAAAAATAAAATCATTGAAAATAACATATTTACTATCAATTACTATTTAAGCAAGTCTTTGCATAAAAAATGATAGGAATAATATGTAAATAAATATACGAATTACTTCCCACCATTATTTATGAGTAAAACTGTAAATATGTAGACTTACTAGTGATTACTACCCACCACAATTTATGCAAGTTCTTCTGTCAAATCAAGACTATAGGATGATTTTTCTATGGACCACTATTAATTTAGCATCGATCAATGTAAGTTATAATTATTTTAGCATTTTTTCCCATAGCATAATTTCTATTGAGATTTTTGGTTTTATTAAATTGGGCAAAAATCTCATGTAGGTGACAACAATAGGATTTGTTGCTATATAAGCTCCATTTTGTTGAGGAGGAGTTAATGCATCCTATATTTGTTGTGAGAGAATTTATGAGTCAGTTTTATTCTCTTAGCTATAAAAATATATGCCCGTACAGGATATTGGGTATGGTAGAGAGTGTGTGAGGAAATAAATTATTGTAATCTCCTGTTTAATAATAAGATTTCCGATGCCTCTGTTTGGTGGACATAGCCCAGATTGGTTGGGTGAACCACGTTAAATCCTTGTGTTATCTTTGTATGATTTTAAATGCTCTGTATGTCTTTTAATTTCTGCTGCGCACTATTTGCTCTAACAATTGGTATCAGAGCGTGTTGAGGAGCGGGTGCGTGTGACAGAGCTGCTGAAGGTGGAGTTTTGGCGATTGGCGCGGTTTCGGGTGAGACAGTCACGCCAATTTTAGACGGTAAACGGGTTGGTGCGTTTTATTTCGAAATAGGCGCGGTCCTGAGCATAATACTCGCGCTAGAGCGCCCGTATCCTGATTGGCGCGGATCCAACGGGTTTAAGTACACCAATTTTGTTACTCTAACCGATTTTGCTTCTGGCACAGATCTACTGCTGTGAACGCAACGCCAAGTCCCTTTTGGTGCGCCAAGCGAGGATCGCTTTGGTAAAACTGCAATTTTGTTATTTGTTTTTATTTGTAATCTGTAGTTTGTACAACAGAGGGATTGTATGAGAAGGTAAAGGCAACATAGTAGAAGGCAAAGGCATTTTTTGTTGAATATTAATTTGATTTATTAACAAGTTGGAATTGGAGATTGTTTGGTTGATACAATATGGCAAAAACTCAAAGTGCTCGTTTTGAGATCGAGAAGTTCAATGGAAAAAACAACTTCGAGATCTGGAAAGTGAAGATTTACGATCTACTTGTTCAACAAGGCATGGTGAAGGCGTTGATGGGAAAATCCAAACAACCTTACAACATGACAGATGATGAGTGGACCAAGTTGGATGAAAGAGCATTGAGCGCTATTCGACTATGTTTGGCCGATGATGTTTTGTTTAACATCGTGTCGGAGAAGATAACTGCTGGTTTGTGGACAAAGCTTGAGAAGCTGTACATGACAAAATCCTTAACCAATAGGATTCTCCTGAAGCGACAGTTGTATAGTTTGCGAATGAAGGAAGGTACATTGATTACTGATCATTTGAATACTTTTAATACTCTGTTGGTGCAATTAGAAAGTATAGAAGTAAAATTTGAATCAGAAGATAAAGCTATAACTTTATTATGCTCATTGCCCGAGTCATGGGATCATTTTGTTACTTCTATAAGTCTTAGCTCGTCAGAAACCATTGAGTTTGATGATGTAGTTGCATCTTTATTATCTGAAGAAACAAGGAAAAGGTCAAATTTAGAAACCTCTACATCAGAAGCAATGATGGTCAGAGTCATTCTAAAGAAAGACGCTTTAGTAGGCACAACGACTCGTATTGAAAATCGAAAGGAAAGAAGAGTAAGGTAAAGTGTTGCTTTTGTGGCAAATCAGGACATTTGAAGAAGGACTGTTGGAAGTGACAGCAAACTTCTAAAGAATATTCTTCGACAGAGAAGAAAGAGGCAAACACAACAGATATAGGTTCGGCATCCGGTTCAGGTATGAGTGATGAAGTGTTATCAGTTAATTTGTCTAATCATGATCAACATTGGCTATTAGATTCTGGTGCATCAAATCACATGTGCATTCATAGAGAATGGTTTAAGACGTATAAATCCATTAATGATGGATTCGTTTATATGGGAAATGATGTCACATGTAATATTGTGGGAATTGGAAGCATTCAGCTGCAAATGTTTGATGGGACAACTAAAATTTTAACTGATGTAAGACATGTACTTGAATTAAGGAAAAATCTCATTTCACTAGGAGCACTTGACACTAATGGATATAAAACTGTTATTCAAGGTGGAGTAATGAAAAATTTTAAAGGTATTTTACTAGTAATGAAAACAAAGAAGGTTGGAAATGTTTTTCAATTAGAAGGAAGAATAGAGTCAGATCATGTTTCTACGATGTCTGAAAATGACAGTAGTTCTATTCGTTTATGGCATCAAAGGTTGGGCCATATGAGCGAAAGAGGTTTAAAGATTTTGTCTGATCGTAAGTTACTTCCTAATCTAAAGTCTGGTAAATTAGATTTCTGCAAACATTGTCTGTTTGGGAAATAAAGCAAGCAGAAGTTTAAAACTGGCAAACATACTAGTAAAGGAATCCTTGATTATATCCATTCTGATGTTTGGGGTCCATCCCCTACAACCTCATATGGAGGCTCGTCATATTTTGTATCTTTTATTGATGATTTCTCTAGAAAGCTATGGGTCTACATGTTAAAAAGGAAGTCTGATGTATTTATAGTTTTCAAACAGTTTAGAGCATTAGTAGAAAACATCACTGGTAGAACCATTAAATGTTTAAGAACTGACAATGGTGGTGAGTTTACTTCAAAGGAGTTTGACAATTATTGCAAGGACGCTGGGATCGAGAGACATAAGACCACTGTGTATACTCCTCAGCAAAATGGAGTTGCTGAACGCATGAATAGGATTCTTTTAGAGAGAGCAAGGAGTATGCTGAGTAACGCCAATTTGCAGAAGGAATTGTGGACAGAAGTGGTGGCTACAGCTTGTTATGTGATAAATTGATCACCATCAACGACGATAGGATGCAAGGTTCCTCAAGACGTATGGAAAGGTCACCCTTGTGATTATTCTAAACTAAGAGTTTTTGGTTGTGATGCATATGCTCTAGTGCCAAAACATCAGCGTTCTAAATTAGATCCTAAATAAAAAAGATATATCTTTGTTGGATATGGTGATGGAACAAAGGGATATAGATTGTGGGATCCTACCACTCACAAGATCATCATCAACAAAGATGTTAAGTTTAATGAATCCTCTCTTGTACAGTTAGATGTAGACAATAAATTGAAACAGGATAATGTATCTGACTTTCAACACATTCAGTTTGAAACCAGTTCTGATGATAGTCAAGATGAACATAGTTCAGATGTAAGTCATGAACAAGTTTCAGATACAGATAATGAACAAGGTTTAGATGTAGATCGTGGACATGTCTCAGATGCTGATCATGAAGAAGTTCCTACAGATAATAATCAGCCAATTGTGGAAGTACCAGAAACATCTTTAAGGAGGTCTGCAAGAATGAAACGTCCTCCTAAAAGGTATGATGATTATATTACTTCAGTTGCTTTTATCGCTAACGATGATGAACCTTTGTGCTATCAGGAAGCTGTAGAAGGTTCGAAAAGTGAAAAGTGGAAAGCCGCTATGAAGGACAAAATGATGGCCTTAGATAAGAATGGCACATGGGATTTGGTTGAACTTCCAAAAGACAGGAAAACTGTGGGATGTAAATGGGTTTTCAAATTGAAATGGGGTGTGGATGATACAAAGGATAGGTACAAAGCGAGGCTGGTCGCAAAAGGTTTTTCTCAGAAAGAAGGCATTGACTTTCATGAGATATTTTCACCAGTTGTAAAAATAGTTTCAATTCGAATTATATTAGCATTAGTCGCTTTACTTGATTTAGAATTACAACAACTAGATGTTAAAACTGCATTTTTACATGGAGATTTAGATGAGGAAATTTACATGGAACAACCGGAAGGGTTTGTTCAACATCGCAACAAGAAATTTGTCTGCAGGCTCAAGAAATCATTGTATGGTCTGAAGCAGTCGCCTAGACAATGGTACAAGAAATTTGATTCTTTCATGATGAGTCAAAACTATATAAGAAGTGAATATGATCATTGTGTTCTTTTTAAGCAATTAAGTAATGGCATGTTCATTATCTTAGTGTTGTATGTTGACGATATGCTTTTAGCAAGCAAAAGCATAATAGAGATCAATAGGTTAAAGGCTCATATGGCAAGGACATTTGATATGAAAGATCTAGGAGCAGCAAGACAGATTTTGGGCATGGAGATTTTCAGAGACAGGAGCAATGGTAAGTTGTGGCTATCACAACAGAAGTACATTGAGGAAATACTCTTGAGGTTTGGTATGAACAATGTGAAGCCTGTGTCAGTCCCTTTAGCTTCCAGTTTTAAGCTTTCTTCTAGTTTATTTCCTAATATAAATGAAGAAAAGGAATATATGTCTCGAATTCCGTATGCCAATGTAGTAGGTTGTTTGATGTATGCGATGGTTTGTACTCGACCAAATATTTCACATGCAATTGGGGTTGTTAGCAGGTATATGGCAAATCCAAGTAAAGAACACTGGTCAATAGTGAAATGGGTGCTTCGGTATTTGAGAGGCACAAGTGGTTATTGTATCACTTATAACAGAAGTAGTGAATTTGTTTGTGGATATGTTGATTCCGATTTTGCAAGTGATTTGGATAAGCGAAGATCAACATCAGGGTATGTCTTTACTCTTGCAGGTGGAGCTATTAGCTGGATGTCAAATCTACAAAACATTGTTGCTTTATCCACTACTGAAGCAGAATACATAGCTGCTTCTCATGCTTGCAAAGAAGCGATTTGGTTGAAAGGTTTGTTTGGTGAGTTTGGTAGGTTACAGGACAACATCAAGTTATTTTGTGATAGTCAAAGTGCAATACATTTGGCTAAGAATCCGGCCTATCATAGTAAATCAAAGCATATACCGATCAAGTACCATTTTGTAAGACATGTTATCACTGAAAGGGAGTCTCTCTTGAAAAAGTACATACAAAGGAGAATTGTGC
This sequence comes from Pinus taeda, assembly GCA_000404065.3. NCBI lineage: Eukaryota > Viridiplantae > Streptophyta > Pinopsida > Pinales > Pinaceae > Pinus > Pinus taeda. The sequence continues at coordinate 26,013 of APFE030744224.1, forward strand.
AGACATGTTCATGAAACCAGTTTTGTTAGAGAAGCTACGTTGGTGTTTGGCTTCTCTTGGCTTGCAGAAAAGATAAAAATAATAAACAAACAGGGTATCAAGCTAATTGTTGTCAAGGTGGAGATTGTTGAGATTTTCGGTTTTCATAAATTAGGCAAAAATCTCAAGTGTGTGACAACAATAGGATTTGTTGCTATATTAGCTCTATTTTGTTGGGAAAGAGTTAATGTATCCTATATTTGTTATGAGAGGATTTATGAGTCAGTTAGATTCTCTTGGCTATAAAATATATGCCGGTACAGATATTGAATGAGTTAGTGAGTGTGAGGAAATAATTATTTTGTAATCTCCTGATTAATAATAAGATTGCCAATGCCTCTGTTTGGTGGACGTAGCCCAAATTGGTTGAGTGAACCACGTTAAATCAATGTGTTTATGTATGTATGTTTTTATACTGTATTTTGTCTTTAAATTTCCGCTGCGTGTTGTTATGCTTCAACAAAACGTTGCTCTTAATATATCATGGTATATTACTTAGCCATTTAAACACTACTCTTAGTACATATTTCCTTCAACTTGAGTTTAGCTTCCAACAATGTTTATTCAATTAATTCGCGATCGACAATAATATGGCATGACACTATTTCCTTTAAAATTATTGTCACCCAACATTTACGTAAATATGTAATGGAAGTTCATACTGGCCAATGCCGCCCATTAATCGGTATCTTATTCTTTAGTTTTTATATATAAAAAGTAACTTTTCAATGCTTATGAGATAAAAACGTTGTAGTGCTCACTCTTTGGGTTTACATTTTGTAGATAAAAGTTATTTTATAAGTAAGCATCAGTTTATAAAATTAACCTAGTAATTTTTGATTGACAAATTAAATTTCACAGAATTTAAGCAATTAAATTGCATAACAATCTACCAAGTATTTAAAGTGTATTAAGATGATGAAAATAAAAATAAAACTATGTAAACGATTATCGTTTCAAAGTTTTATATGTTATAAATTATTATTTATAAATAAATGTTACATATTGATAATAATGGTGGTGGTTAATCTCTACGTAGAACAAATTTTGATTTATAGGATAAAAAAACGAATTAATTAGTTTGATTTAAGATTTTATTCCCGAGCTCACTATAATTTTGACATTGTAAAAGGCTAGGAAGGTCAGTGTTGCAACAAAGATTATGAAACTGAGCTCTAATGTGCTAATTTTGACATTGTAAAAGGTAAGGTCAGTATTGCAACAAAGATTATGAAACTGAGCTCTAATGTGGCTGTAAGCGGGACACTCTAAGAGGAAGTGATTTTCATCCTCAATGTTCATATTCTCACAGAGATGGCAGATCCCATGGAGTTTTAGTAACTACCCAACAACTTGTTTCACTATGGAGCTCATGAGAGTTCATTCTAATCTTGGCTATATTAATTTTCTTCTTTGAGTTGGAGCTCATGAGAGTTCGTTCTAATATTGGCTATATTAATTTTCTTCTTTGAGCTAGTTAAAACAGAGAGATATTTTGATCTTCTAAGGTGGGTTTGATGACCTCCTTATAATATCTTAATTTTCTTTTAGCTGCCAAATCTTTCTCACACTTTTTCTTTAAACTTAGAAGTAACAATATTTTTAATGTTACCAATGTTTTGCAATGCAGTGCTTTAACCAGGCCAGGGCCTGGTGTCTTTATACCAACCTCGTTTGAGCCTTAGGTGGCTTTGGCTGGAATTTAAAGCTAGCTTAGGAAGTCTATGGTCTCTTATGTTATTGAGTTTGTGCTTGTACAACAGAAGCCTAGTGATAGGAAATACCCACTTCTATAAAGAGAATAAGATATGGTGTATTGCTTTTAATTTCGAAATTATAAGTTATAAAATGTTTTTGAATTTGGTCAATCTTTTTTAAGAATTCTTTAAAAATGCTAAAAATCTCATATATATATATAGATAATACATCTTACTTTCAAATGAAAATGATGTTGTTTTTATCTCAACAATGTAATATTCATGCGCTGATATTTATAGAATTATTAAATTTATTTAACGGCTTTTTAATATTTTCAAGCTTAAATCAAATTATTTTAATAAAAAAATTTCATAGCATATTTAAATCTTGTTTT
>APFE030744233.1:0-17225 GCA_000404065.3 Pinus taeda
TTAATATTTTTAATATGATGGTAGGTGGCTAACCTTTCTCCATTTAAACATATTTAAATAGTACTTTTTCTCACCATTCATAAGGTCCAAAAATAAATCAATTGCTTTTCAAAATCGTGTATACCATTATGGTTTCAAAATGGTGATCTTTTATCATCATTTACATTGAAATATTAAACAATTGGTTAACCAAATAAAACCAGGTTATATGAAATCTGCTTTATACTCATTGATTTAATATTTATTAGATTCAAATATAATTGATTGAAAATGTTTCATTTTACGAGCTTTTATCTTACAACTATCAATTTAATGTATTTCGTCTATCTTGTAAACACTTTTTTGACGGTTGTGTTTAAAGTAAAAATATTATTATTATTTATTTTATAGAAAAATAAAAATATAATTTTAATTAGTGAGTTAATTAGCTTATTTGAAATTTATTTATTTAATTATAAATTTAATTACATTAATCAAATGGTTTGCATATATTGATTCATATTATTTTTTATTTTTTTATTAAACTATATTAACCATCTTATTAATTTGGTTGTTTTTTTGATGGTCAATATACACGGGGTTGATTATTAAACCATAGTTGACTATAAGAATTGGTCATAGTTGATAATCATAAACCACGGTTGCCCAAGGTTAAACTACGGTTGCTAAGGTTAATGATTATTACTTTCAACTACATTCTATAGATATTGAGTTAAATATTTAATATTCACTCATTCATTATTGCAAAAGACTTCTTATTTCAACTTAAGGTGGATGAGGATGTTGCATTATTATTTTTTTGTTTTAATTGAGGGTCTAGATTGATTCTCAAGAGAATATGCTTACCTTAGTCTTAATGCTTAAAGAGTTTGTTAGGTTGCATTTACTTTTAATAGATTTAAAAAATTTGATTTGTGCCACATAGCTTCTTGCCCACCAGTGTCCTAGGGATTGAAGATTATTCCAATTCTAATATATTCATCCATGATAAGTTCCTCATTATTATTTATAACATTCATTTATATATAAGAAAAAATTATTTAGAAAAATGATCCATTACTTGTAATAAATTAAAAAAATTAAATCCATGCCATATGCCTCCCCACTCACCATTTTCTAGGGATTTGAGATTATTCCCATTTTAAAAAGTTCCTCCATGATAAGTTCCCTCATTATTTTTTATAACATTCGTTTATATTTTTTTTCAAGTTAAAGTTTACCCATAACTTTTTTATACATGGTTAATTAGGAAAATGTTTGTATTAGTATGCCGTTCTTTTTTGGTTATATTTATGAAGTCTTCTACTATATCAACAAAATTAATATTTTAATGTGGTTGTACTAGTTAATAATTAAATTAAAATAAAATTTTGGAAATCCTCCCTTAAAATAGGCATACTTACCCATATAAAAAAAAAGAATATTGTCTGACTATTAAATATTTAAACTTTTTTTTTTTGAGTTTCAAATCTTCATTTTTGTTTTCTGAACTGAGTTTTTGATTACATATATAAATTTAGCACCATGAAATACGTCTAGAGACTCAAAAAAATGTTTATTAAAAAAAATATTTAACAAATTGAATAATTTTTTTATTAAGAGGTTTTCGCAGTGCATTATATTAGATATCATTTTTTGGGATTCAATTGCTTTAAGTAAGTCATTCATGTATGACCATTTACATTTCCTGGTTACTCAGGTGCAAGCCCCAAAATTGATGATTGATGTTATCTGATGTATTTCACTAGTTTCCTAGTTTCAATCCCACTTCTTCACCCTTGTGAGCATCACCTAATGCAATGAGTGCTAAATAGACTATTCAAAAATCATCAACGAGTACTAAGTAAAGTATTCAAAAATAATAAGAATTAGTAAATTACGCCTACCTCTCATGATAATGATTATACATAAATAACTTATTTAAACTACTTAAATCCCAAACAATAATATCTAATATAGACTCTCATATTATCGCAAAATTCATGTGGTGAAAGCTATTTCCCAAATGAATTCATGTAGTCAAAGTTATTTTCCAAATGAAAGGCAAGTACTACACGCGCAACGGCCCACCACCAATTTCCCCATGTTCCTCCTTGACGCTGTTGAAAGCTCACTAATTTACCAATATATTCGATAAAGGTCTATCTGTTTAGCGACAGTAAGATGTGATCGATGTGCAGTGCAACAATGGACTGAATTGCCAGCCGATAGTAGACTGAACAAATTTCTAGGAATCATGTGTCGGAATATAAACGGAGGTGAATTATTGTAGTCGGCGCAGCTCATTCAATGGAGGTGGTCTTCAATGTCTCTTTCGCGCAGACAGAAAGCGAGCTGGATACAGCCAAAACCCAGTTGTATAGCTCCAAACGCTGTCTCCAGAGTGTATAAAATACCTTCGCCGTGTCAGATCATGTCGTTATCTTCCAATCCCCGTGACAAGTAAATCATGAAGGGCCAGTCTGGCCCCTCCCGCACAGCCCACCATCTTTCCCACCCCTTTAGCGGCCTCTGTCGTCTCTATATAACAGACGTCCTTCCTCGCATTCCTTCCACTCAATTCATCTTTTCCTTCTCTATATCTTATGCAATGGGGAATCCTGCAACCTCTGCAATAGGGGAGGGGATGGTGAGTATAGCCAATCCTCCTGTTATAATGATTGTAGCCCGTAATTATTTCTTACATTTCACTGAAAATATTTCTCCATGAGAGCAGTGGCCTCTGTATTAGCACTTGTTGTCTCTGCTTATATGGTCTCTTGGTTCGGCCCTGAAGGTTGTGCATGGCCGATAATCAGAAGCCTTAAAGACATGATGGGGCTGCTTTGCTCACTGCAACCTTGAATATCTGGCTCCTATTCATGGCACCAAGAATTTCATGGCACCAAGAATTTCATGGCTTTTAACTTCGGCTCGCTCGAGTTTATGTTCATGGCACCAAGAATTTCATGGCTTTTAACTTCGGCTCGCTCGAGTTTATGTGGATGGCTGATTTTTTGAATATTTGGCAATTAGGTGGATATGGGTGTGGTCATTTATATCATGGGACCTATATCTGATTGCCAAATATTCTAAAAATCAGCAATCAACGTAAAAATGCCCATGCCCTTTTGGGCTCAACACCAGCCATGGTAGAATTACATCCTGAGCTGGTCAGAGTCGGCTGCCCTCACTTTTCAGACCGATCCGGCAAACAATCCGAGCAGCAGTTGATCTTTGGGCTCAACACCAGACATGATAACATCACATCCTGAGCTGGTCAGAGCCTTGCTCGGCTCCCCTCACTTTTCAGACCGATCCGGTAAACAATCCGCGTAGCAGTTGATGGTTCGCAGGGCGATGGCATTTGCGCCCAACGGTGATTACTGGGCACTCTAAGGTATTATAATTAAACTAAACACTTTACTATTCTTTAGATAAATTACAGTTTTAGTCTTATTTAGTTTGGAGATGGATGCAATCTGCAGGAAATGATCTTCGCCGCACATACACAAGCGCTTTGTTTGCCTAATTGGCAATGGCAGAGTTGTTGTCGAACCGACAAGCTCAAGGCAAAGCTCAGGCAGAGCTGGACGCGGTTGTTCGAGAATGATCGTACTGCTGTTATTACGTAGGAAAGCGTTGTCGTACAGTGCACCTGACCACCATTGTGGGATTATGGGATTAGGGAATTTTTTTTATGGTGCTAGATCTATTTTCATTATCCAAATCTCATGGTGCTAGGGTAGCTGAGCAAGTCTCTGGCCACATCAGGATCCTATGTAATCACAGTCGGCGTTGAGCCCAAGCTATAAACGACATGAGCTTCTTGGTGCCGTAAGTGCGAACCAGACATTGAAGCCTGCGATGAGAAAAACCTACGCTCATATCCCTAAGGCTTACGATTATCGGCCCTCTTTTGGAGCCGTTGCGACTCCTTTCTTGTGTCTTCCAGCCCATGAACAGCCTCCAGGGCTGAACCAAGAGCCCATAGCAACGCAAACATCAGAGATATCCAGTGCTATATTCAGAGGCCACTGCTACCGTACAGATATATGGCCAGTGGATTGTAAGAAGTGGAATTGCTTATAACCACTACCGCTGTTGCACAGGTTCCAGGTTTGTCCATTGCATAATATGGAGAGAAAACAGGATGGAATGAGTAAAAAGAAGGGCCAGATTAATGCTATTAATGCCTGGAATTTTAAATTTATCTTATTTTTCCAGTGGAAATTTGAATGAGTTATTTTTTTATGAGTATTTTTATTTATATATTGTTTTATTATATATTTTGTGACTTTGACTAGAGTTTCAAGTGATTATTTTAGGGAGCAAGAATATCAAATATAATAGTAATTATGGAAGCTTATAGGATAGAAAATTTGTTAGTTTAAAGGAACTAGCAATCGTAACTAAATGTGACAAGGAAGCGTCAGGAATAAATTATAAGAAGAATTACTAATATATATAAATTATAGAAGACTTTAATATAATAAAATATCGCAACATGCCATTATAATTTTATAAATTTATCGCAAGAATATTGTATTAATTATAATCATAATTGAATAGGTTTATTGCATAAATATTCTATTCATTATTATAGAGTAATATGAGATGTTTGATATTTTGGAAAGTGAAAATCATTTACTATATATAGTGATTGTTGTACCTTTTTCTAAATTTCATTATAAATGCTAATCAATTAGTTACACCCAATGTGGAAATTAAGTTTCCAATCATATGATTTTACAGTTATACCCTTCCACATAGAGAATTGCACCAAAGATGGAAATGAGATATTGTTTGATATTTTGGAAAATGAAAATCCTTAATGTTATTATATATAGTGACTGTTGCACCAATTTTCAAGTTCAAAATATGCATATTTTGGCTTCAACTTGATCTTCTTATAATCTATTCAAAATCATTTGATGCGTGTCACTACGATCCTAACCACAAAGTGATCAAAAACAGAATGATACAAATATTTGCTAGAGTTGGAATTGGGGGAACAATGTAAATGGATATGAATGAAACCAAGAGAGCTATATCAATTACAAGGAATATTGAATCCCAAATAAAGTTGGCATATTCAAATAAGACATGGATAAATTCGAACCATTCAAGTAGGAAAATAATTTTGTCCCTTTTTACCTCTTTTTGACGTGGCCAACAATATATGAGATGCATATGAGATGTAGACAAGGGTTGGCTAGGAGAGGTAGAGAACACAACTCCAATGGCAGGTTGTGTGGAAACCTTAGGCACAGGCCAAAGTCTAATGTGGCATGAGAACCCCCTACTTATTCTTACTGAAATCCTATTGTTAGGTGTCTAATTTGCTACCTCACCGTAGACAATGCAACTATTCGAACCATTCAAGTAGGAAAATACTTTTGTCCCTTTTTACCTCTTTTTGACATGGCCAACAATATATGAGATGCATATGAGATGTAGACAAGGGTTGGCTAGGAGAGGTAGAGAAGACAACTCCAATGGCAGGTTGTGTGGAAACCTTAGGCACAGGCCAAAGTCTAATGTGGCATGAGAACCCCCTACTTATTCTTACTGAAATCTTGTTGTTAGGTGTCTAATTTGCTACCTCACTGTAGACAACGCAACTTTAATGGCAAACTGTGTGGGCAACCTTATTATGCACAAGACAGAGTCTAATGTGGCATGAAAACCTCCTTCATATTCTTATTGAGATCTTGTTGTTAGTGTCTAATTGGCTACCTCACCCTAGACACACTAGGTAGACAACACAACTCCAGTGGCAGGTTGAAGCCTTTACTTAAACACATTCTAAAGGAACAAGGAAAAAGAGAAGATGTGAATGTCATTGTCTTATATCTTAATGTGATTATGAAAGCTAATAGTTAGCTAAACCACTCAAGCTAAAACCCTTTCAATTTTATAAAAGACATGAAATAAACTTTAATCTTTAACAATTTATAGTTCTTATGATATATAATAACAACTAATTTATAATTATTTTGATGAAATAAAAATTTCTTTATAATATAGTAATGACCCATCAACCAATTTATAATTATCTTGCTAAAAACAAGTATTATTAATTATAAAAAATATTATAACTAATTTATAATAACCAATTACCCAGATGCGGGTGATCACCAAAGCAATTAAGACAATGAGATAGAAGGGCGATGGAAGGGCTGGCCACATGGCCCCCTGCAACTCAAGCCATTAATACAATGAGACAGAAGGGCGGCGGAAGGGCTGGCCACATGGCCCCCTGCAACTCCCCCATGACCCTGCATGTGCCATTTAATAAATGCACATGCCGAGACAAAGCCAATTCTCTCATAACTATGGAGCTTGCAAACTATTCTGTAAATCCTCCCCCCTGATTTAATGTCTGTCCTCTGCAGGCTAGAGAGCCTTGTGTGCGCACTGTAACAGGCAGCCGATGCTGGTTGTTAAGCTGCATTGACCTGGGCAATGGATTCCACCATTCTCACACTAGTCCTTGCAACTTAGCTCAGGTCGACACTTCCTCTGTCCTTTCCCCATGCAGTTCATCCTCCATCCCCTTTGCTAGTTCCCCTGCTTTCAACCCCACCACGGTTCGCCATCGTATGTGGAGTAGAAGAGGTGGCACTAGAGGTGGAAGCACTCGCTCATGTGCAATGTCCAGCCCCAACTCAATCTCCCTTGCTTCCTCAGCCAACAACCCCAAAACCCCAATCTGCCTAGTTTCATTAGGTGTTACCCAGACACCGGCAGCGGATGAGGGAGAGCCTGGCTCCATGGCTCAGGAAGAGGTGAAGCAGCAATTCACACTGCTAATTTCCCCCTACCTCTGCATCCGGTTCCCCATACCATGCAATTTCGATTCCGTAGATCCCTCAATCACCCCATCATCATAGCCACTGTTACAATCAGCGTTACCCAGACAACCGCAGCGGATGAGGGAGAGCATGGCTCCATGGATCAGGAAGAGGTGAAGCGACAGTTCACACTGCTAATTTCCCCCTACCTCTGCATCCGGTTCCCCATACCATGCAATTTCGATTCCGTAGCTCCCTCAATCGCCCCATCATCATAGCCACTATTACAATCAATTTCACGGAAGAAATTGAGCTACTAGCTCCTTTGGTTGAGCACACTGATGAGCCGAACAAAGTAGAACCAAGTGACAGGAGTAGGTGCAACCCCAGTGATCAGCAAGTAGATGAATATAGAGCCACCGTACGTGGTAAAGAGTTGGTTGGCAACCAGCATGCTAAGGAAGGTAAGCTTAGTAACACGCAAGCATCAGGTAGTTGTCATGGCGAGACTTCAAGAATGCGTGTGCAGTGTTGAAGGAGCCCATCTAGCACATGGCCATGACACTTCGAACGAGGATGATGATCCGGACAAGTAGACGACGATCCTGACAAGTAGACGTGTCCGATTGTGGAAGAACTAGCCCCAGATAATTGATAGCCAGGTGTCGAGTTTGCCAGGTGGATGTTTTGTCTTGTTGACTAGGCAGTTATGGTTGTGTTTCCTGGTTGGGACTATGCTATGTCCAAAATGTTTTTTGATGTTCTAGCTTTTTCCTTTTTGGACTAGTTTCCTCTGGTTAATGGCTCTTATGTTTTCTTGGACTATGATGCTCAAAACTTCTAAGGCCAGGCCTCTTTGTAACTTCTTTTTTGTGTCATATTAATAGATTAAACTTAGAAAAAAAAAATATAATAACCAATTAACAAATTTTATAATATTTTATGAAATAAAATTGATTAATTAAAAAAAATATTATAACAATTATAAATTAACTTTCATGTTATGAATTAAATTACAAGATATTTGAACTAAAATTCATATTATAAATTGAGGTGAAGAAAATTATATGTATGTGTGTGTGTGAAAAATGTAAATTAAGATGCTCTTATTTTCTTTTTGATCTACCAATACTAAATAAATCCAAAAAAAATCTACCTTCTCCCAATTATATGAATCTATAATTAAATTAATCTATGACTAAAAAATTAATATTACAACTAAATTATAATAACTAAATTCTTTTGAATCTACCACTACTAAATAAATCCAAAATAAATCTACCTTCTCCCAATTATATTAATCTATGACTAAAAATTTAATATTATAACTAAATTATAATAACTAAATTAACCATTATTATTTTGATGAAATACAATTATTATTATAAAAAATATTATAACTCATTTATAATATGTCCCGTCATATGAGTGATATAATCTTCATAGCAATTAAAATAACAGCATTGTGAAATAAAATATTCATATTATACTATTGAGGTTAGTGGTGTTTGAAAAAATTATATGCGACCGTGTTAACTTGAAGGGGAGTGGCTTTGTCGTGGTATTTTCCTATGGCATTATGAGAATTCAAATAAAAAAGCTTTGAATGAATCAGTCGAACTGTGGATGCTATGGAAGCTGGATTTCTCTGTATGCTTAGAATAGTATTAAAATAGTATTAAGTTATGTTGTTAGTATGTTTAGAATGGTATTAAGTTATATTATGAGAAAAAAATAAAACAACAATTTTCCATAAACGGTTATTCCAACTGCAATTATAATAGCAAAGTAATTAAGCAATTTTATTACCATTGTTAAAATAGTGTTCCAATTTTGTCGGAGAGATTTTGCAATACCACCGCCGACTCCCGAGTAAGCTAATAGGCGAGTTTAGATTGATGGATGCAGCTCTTGCAATTGAGCAACGCTGGGCCCATCGACGGCTCCTGAGCATGTTTTAATAAGCGAGTTTAGATTGATGGATGCAGCTGCTGTAATTTAACATTGGGTTCGGGACTGTAACGATGAGTATGAGACAAAAAACTGTAAAATAAGAAGAAATTTGGTGTTCTGGTGGCTATGATGGAAGATTTCTTCAGCCCGAGAATGTCAAACTACAAAAACTCTTGTTAAACTTTTTAATATGTACCACAAAAAATATCAGTCATAAATTTATTGAAAACGTAAATTAACAAGCATAAAAGACAAATACCAGTCTCTAAATTTTCAATTAACATGAATTCAAATAAAAAAGCTTTGAATGAATCAATGGGACTGTGGATGTTGTCGAAGTTGGTTTTCTCTCTATGCTTAGAATAGTATTAAGTTATATGGTTAGTATGCTTAGAATAGAAATAAGTTATATTGTTAGGAAAAAACAACAGTTTTCCATTAACGGTTATACCAAACAAAGTAATTATGCAATTTTATCACCACGGTTAAAATAGTGTTCGAATTTTCTCTGAGCTATTTTGCAATACCATCGTCCAGTAAGCTTAATAGGGGAGTTTAGGTTGATGGATGTAGCTCCTACAATTTAACAACACTAGGTTCATCGCTGGCTCCTGAGCAAGCTTTAATAACACCAAAAAAAATAGTCATAAATTTATTGAAAACTTAAATTAACAAGCATAAAAAACAAACACCAGTCTCTAAATTTTCAATTAACAGTCAAAAAATAACTCAAATTCCAGGTTGCTTGGTCTTGTGGAGCGCTCACAAGTAAAGAGAGCAGCAGCCTTGCTAATTCTTTTAATATGTAAGACAAAAAAAATTAGTCATAAATTGATGGAAAACGTAAATTGGCACGCATAGAAGACAAACACCAGTAACAATAAAACCCGTGTCACCACAGTCCTCTATCAGGTTGGGCTCTTTGCACAGTGATAAATTTATTGAAAAGGTAAATTAACAAGCATAAAAAACAAACACCAGTCTCTAAATTTTCAATTAACAGTCAAATAAATATTTCAAATTCCAAGTTGCTTGCGACTCACAAGTAAAGAAAGCAGCAGCCTTCCTAATCTTTTTTAATATGTAAGACAAAAAAATCACAATCATAAATTGATGGAAAAACGTAAATTGACACTCATAGAAAATAAACACCAGTAACCTATAAAACCTGTGCCATCACAGTCCTCTATCAGATTGGGATCTTTTCAATATAGTCAAAAGTGAGAATACAGTCAATGGGCTATTTACAATGGGCTATTTACAGTGGATTGCTCCAATAACAAGTTTCGTGAAGTAGAGCCATCCTTCCCGTAACCTCAGACTATCCCCCTGACCATTCTATTGGCACCATTCGACCAGCATTCAAAACAACACCAGGGTTGTTCTATCTCTTTGAAATATTTGAAATTCCAGGTTGCTTGGTCTTGTGGAGCGCTCACAAGTAAAGAGAGAGGTAGCCTGAAGAGACCAGCAGCCTAACAGCCGTGACATTACCCAAAAAAATTTCCCAGTGCAACACTTGGCTTATCAAAGTATTATATAAAGAATGTTAACTATCACATAACTAATTGTAACCGAACACTGGTTTTTAATCTGTGGCAGAGATTATTTGCATCGTCTAACACCTAAATCAAAGGTGCACAAAAATACAGTGGTATGGGAGGGGAGTTCATTTCAGAGGGAACACTTTACTGCGTAAATATATGTCAGTTATGTTCAAATAGAGAATATTATTATTTGAATTTTTTTATAGTTTTTTTACTGTAAATTTATTAAAAAATGATAGCAAAAAATAAATATCGCAACTAAATAACTTGTCTAAATTAATTTTTGTCTAAATTATTCATTACTAGCATTTGCACCAGATGTTGCAAAGGAAACACCGTAAGGCATAAATTCGAGAAGCATTCTGAGATATAAAGAATCATTGAAGATAAAAATTAGTAGCAACAAAAAATGATGACAAGCGTGCACTGAAGGGAACTGGTTTCAGAGGGAAATTCCTTACGGCTTAAATATGAAGGATAAGTACTATCATATATATATGATTAGTGGCTTCAGATTAATTCAGTAATTGGTCAGCTCAATCCTAAGTAGGAAGAGGAAGAGTGAAGAAGGTTTTGTCAGAAAAACATTGGCTTTTTTGTCAGAAAAGAATGACTTTTCTGGATAATTTTGAAGAATGAAATTTTTAGAAATTTAGATGACATTGATCAAAAACGCCTTTCTCAGTGCATTTCTTTCTGTGGGTTTTGCACGCGGCACAGGAAGATCAGGGCGCTTGTTCCTGCTTGCAAGCTGTATCGATAATATGAAAAACTATTATAAAAACACATAAAAAGACACACACCCAACCAAAAACTATTATAAAAACACATAAAAAGACACACCCCAACCCATTTAATGCCAATCCCATTCAAGCAAGCATAAAGGAGTATATGGAAGGATACAAGTTGTTCAAGCGGGAAAGAGCTTTAGAGATAGATAAACACATTCAAACCTAACAAAGGTAACTTTTTGTTAGATTCCTCAGTACATTTCTTTGTTTGGATTTTGCACCCGAGCTATATTGATAATCTGAAAAACTATTATAAAACACACAAAGAAAATACACACCCCAACCAATTTAATGTCAATCCCATTCAAGCGCATGAAGGAGTATACAGAAGGATAAATGTTGTTAAAGGAAGAAAGAGCTTTGGAGATAGATAAATACCTTCAAACATAACAAATTTAACTTTTTGTTAAATAAAGATAACTTTTTGTCAACATAAGTAACCTTGGGAAATGAAAGCATGAAGGAGGATATCAAACGATACAAGGTGTTAAAGGGTGACATAAATACCCTCAACAAAAAAAAATTGTTATTTTTTTCCAATATAGCTAGGCTAGATATATAATCTAGCTAGTACGTATATATGTTAGGTGGCTATTGTATCTGTATGTGAAAATTTTGAAAATAAAATATATAAATTAAAGCAAAAAATTAAATATATTTGGTTAAATATAAAATTGATATTTATAAAACATTTTATTTACAACTCATAACATTCTTTCACGTAAAAAACACTTAATTAAAATAATAACAATTTATGATAAAAACACACATTCCAACCAATTTAATGCCAATCCCATTCCACGGCATCTTTTTTTACAACTCGTAACATTCATTCTAATCAATGCGCTGGTAGTTTGCAGGTTGCAGGGAAGGGTTGCTGTGATCGCAGGAGACGCCAGCGGAATCGGAGAGGCGAGTGCCAAGTTGTTAGTGGATAATGGAGCGAAAGTAGTGATTGCAGACATCGCTCCCAATGCCAGTTTTTTCCACTGCAATGTCTCAAATGAGCAGCACGTTTCCGCCCTGCTGGACTTCGCGCAGGAGAAGCACGGGCGTCTCGACATAGTGTTCAGCAACCAGGGAATCCCGGGCGGGCTATTCTCTTCCATGGCAGACGTCACTATCGAGGATTTGGTCATTTCAGTGAATGTGAGTGGGGCGTATCTGTGTGCGAAGAACGCGGCCCGGGTGATGATAGCCACAAAAAGGGTATCAATCTTTGCCGCGTAGTAGCTTTCTGAGTTAGTAGCGGTCTGAATATATTAATCTGACGGTAGAACATAGGTCTATCGTCTAACATCGAGAATCGAGGGTGGACAATTGCACACCGTAGCAACCAGGGGTGTTGGTTTCAAAGAAAGATGCCTTACGGCGTAATTAAGTGCAGGAATTCATGTCCAATAACTAAATAACCTCTACTCAACACAATTGTGCATAGAATACTCAGACAAGGTACTAACAACAAGAATGAATGTACCTGAAATGGAGACAGAAGAAACTGTTATCACCTCCAGGTGCAGTGATTAGACTTGTACCCTACTCTCTTGCAATTTTACATAAACACCAGATCAATTACAGCCCAAATTGAACCCCAGTTACAACAAAACCCTGAATTTAAATAATAATGAAATTTGCAAAAACCCTGAAATTCACAGACAATGTGCCAGACGCCGTGAACCACCAGGAAAAAGAAAATTATAATTTCTACAGAAATTAGATAGGATTCGCATCTCAATTAACAAAACCGAGAATATGCCCACACCACTGAATAACCTAACACTGAGTAAACCCAATTTCAGCCCAACAACAAAAGAACAGAACCCCAAAACTGGATCTCAAACGAGGTGTAAAAAAGTTGTACCTTTGACAGGGCGGCTGCATGATAATTTGTTCATGATAATTTGTTGCTGAAATCCTCGGAAATTCAGCGGCGGAGGGTCTGCATTTCGTTTGGGAATCGAACCGGCGAACAGCGAGTAGTCAATATCTCGAGTGCCTTGAGGCTCCTTACGCTAGAAAATGAAAGCATGAAGGAGGATATCAAACGATACAAAAGCATGAGGAGGAGAAAATGAAAGCATGAGGAGGATTCGGAGTGCAGCGCATGCTTGCCAGATGCCAGATGCGATGCCACGGCCAGATGCCAGATGCGATGCGCGGGAGGGATAATGAATCGAACACTTCGAATCAACGATACAAAAGCATGAGGAGGAGAAAATGAAAGCATGAGGAGGATTCCGAGTGCAGCGCATGCTTTCCAGATGTCAGATGCGATGCCACGGCCAGATGCCAGATGCGATGCGCGGGAGGGATAATGAATCGAACACTTCGAATCAAATGGTGAATATTAATTCCATCATCTAACAACGAAATCAATGGCGCAGGAACGTACAACGTGGCACTGGAGGGGAGTTCTTCCCAGAGGAACGCCTTACGGCGTAAATATCTTATTCATTTCAGTCTTTCCTATTTCTTATCTGGAACAATAACTCTTCGAAATTGGTTTAGCGGTGTTTACTTGGAGTCTATGTTGCACGGATGTCTGGTGCAGGTGTGGGTACGGCTACAGGAAGGATGAAAACATTATAGAGGGTACGGGGTATGGAAATGACAATTTCTTTTCGCCATAGTTTATCTATTATATGTTTTTGAGGGTTTTCATCGGCAAATGGGTTAGAATTACAAATGGGTTAGAATTACAAGTTTAAATTCTGAACTCTCCACATTTTTACAATCAGAATGTCATAAAGGTTTTTGAGGGTGCTGAATCAGAATGTCATAAAGGTTTTTGAGGGTGCTGAATCAGAATATCATAAAGGTTTTTGAGGGTGCTGAATTAGTACAATCAAAATCACTTAAACAACAAAATTGAAAATTTCACCCAAAAAAAATTCCAAATTCCAGCTAAAAACCTCAAAGCAAATAATATATAGACAAAGCCTTTCTTTCGTAAAGCAGGTCATCAGAATGCAAGTACTGTTACGTCCTGCGGGAATGGAATTACCTATGCAAGTATGCTTGGGAAACTATTTTTGCTTGCTTTGGGAATTTATTTTATAGAATCACAATACCAAAAAATTACCAAAACGTGGTTCTTTTGTATCTCTGCATGTCTGGCATGCATCAATCTATATCATATCAACTTTAGGACGATGTAAAGAAAATCTTCTTTGAAATTTTTTTAATAGCACGGCCTAGGAAATCCATGCCATGAAACCAGGTGATATTGCCTGAAGTTTGAACCCAAGGAATGAACACGGGGGTATTTAACTGCAGTTTTTAACTCCCTTCAAGCCAACAATTGGTCTTTAAAAATTTGGTATTGTGATTTTAGACAATCGATGGAACTGAGACCTACAGTCCAAATACAAAATATGTTCAAGTAGGACTTGTGGATATCTAGTTTTAACTGATGTAACTAAAGCTGCTGCTGAGAAATAAGAACAAGAAGCCCTTGTGGACCTAGCAGAATTTCATTCAGGAAACTGAAAATAGCAAACCAGACAACAGGAGACACATCAACCCCAGCAACAGGAGGAATCGCCTTACGAGTAGCACTAAGTAATGGCTCCGTGGGAGCATAGGCTATTACATACGGAAACTTTCCCACAGGCAGTTGAGGGTACCAGGACATTACTATCCTCACTATGAACAGAATATTAAATGAAGCAAACATAGGACCTAATATATTTATCGCAATCTTTGTTGTTGACGGATCCAATTCTGCAAGCATTAGTCCATGGATGCCTCCCACCAAATTATGCATATCCGACAGAGTGGTTGCATTTGCTGTATCAGAAAAAAATAACCCAGAAAGAACAATGCTGACTCCCAGAGAAGGAATCAATCTTTGGAATGAATCACTTTTGAGCTCTTTATTCTTCACTGTTCCCTTTCTAGTTTCCTTAAACAATGTACGCAAAAAGCTCCTGTCTCCCATGGAAAGCCTGTAATTTGCATAATATTCCTGCCATGAAGCCAAAGAAGAACAGGTTATCATATATATGAACAACACCAAAATAGAATCAAAAACTCATGTTTTTCATAGTAACATTTAAAGGTTTATATTAAAAAGGCTGCGGCCAAACCGTGCAGCTAGATTTACCAAAGGTAAGGTAGGAATAGAAGTGTTGCCTCTAGTTCTTCCTGTGCACATATTCCATCCAAAAGATACTTACATTCATTGTTCCAAAAACATCTAACTGCTGATATGCAGGTATACTAACAAACTGGCCTAAAGGAAACACAAAGCAACAATACATGCTAGAAACCTAAAATAAAACAAGAAATTGAACTGAGCCCAGTGAGCGCAGCAATCGTTAGGTCCACCTGTGACATAGGTGCCTGAATGGTCTGCTGAAGCTCTGACTGCATGTGCTAGGTGGACAGCAGTCATATCCACTGAAGTTCCAGGCAAGCCGCTTCAGGCTGCAGGTATATTAACAAACTGGCCTAAAAGAAACACAAAGCAATAATACATGCTAGAAACCTAAAATAAAACAAGAAATTGAACTGAGCCCAGTGTGCGTAGCAATCGTTAGGTCCACCTGTGACATAGGTGCCTGAATGGTCTGCTGAACCTCTGACTGCATGTGCTAGGTGGACAGTAGCTATATCAAGATTGTGGGAGAGCAACCGATTAGCTATCCAAAGCATGCACCGCAAATAAACACGTTTATCCAAAGCACGCACCATTTGAATCCCCAGGGAAAGTAGTTTGTATGCAACCATTATGGTATTCAAATCAATGGATGATCTTAATTTAATCGTCTAACAAAATATCCAACGGTACAAATTATGACACCGAGGCATCTAGGATAGTTGATCTTAGAGGGAACGCCTTACGCTGTAAAAATTTATAATAAGCCACTTAAATACTTATATGTGAAATTTAAAAGTTTACCGTTTCAAATTCTTTGTACGAGTGACTTTTGAGGTTTCACAATTTTTCTTGACCATCAAATGCAAAAGAAATAAAAAATAAACGTTTTGTGGAACGTCAAACTCCAGGCAGTACGGGATATCAACTAGGAGTCGACAGGAAAATGATACGATCCGGCAAAACGACACGATCTAGCGGTGGAATTTTACTTGTAGTTGAAATTATTTGAAAAATTTGTATTTTTTTTATTTAATTTGTTTAGAATTTGGTAGATATTTATTTAAATCACAAATTTGATGGGTGAATTTTTCACAATCTAAATTCCTAAATTAAAAAAAAAAAAAACTGAATCTATACATATAACCAAAAAATTAATTTAAACAATATTAATCAAAATTTAACGACAATTTTTTTTGACCCAATTCAAACCAAAAATTCCAAAAAATTCTTACTTAATAACTACAACTTAATTATTTATTTATTTTTTCTCTTTTCTCTTTTCTCTTTTTTTTTCTTTTTTTTTTTTTTTTTTTTTTTTTTTTCATGGCAGAAAAAGCTATATATTATTTATATAAGACATATAAAAGAGTCTACATGATGCATAATATAGACTGGATATACAAGTTGCTCCCTATGCAACAGTGCGTATACATCTTGTCATTCTTACACATAACTTTGATATAAAGATGAAGTATATATCAGCATACATCAGAAGATAAACTAGAACAAAATACTATAAAAGAGGGGTCCCATAATCAATGACAGGATATGAAGATTCTTTATGACTGATTGCCATATAATAGGAGAAAGATCAGCATGATGTAGGGACCTGTAAAAAAACAAAATTGCTCCCAGCATATGGATAAAAACATATCGTAATGTCAGTGGAGAAAAATACGACTATTATCAAAAACATATAAGAAAACATAAAAGCAACATATATAAATTGTGATCCACTTAGAAAGAAGGAGGAAAATCCTGTATGTATGTGTATATGCCATCTGCTAGGACCTTGAGATGCCATGTTCCTGGATCAACCAGAAGGCCTTTTTTCGAAAGACAATCTGCATCCTGATTAAGCTCCCTGCGAATGTAGCAGATAGTAGCACCCATTGAAATGTACCATAAATACCGAATCCGATCCAGCCATCCAGCAAGATGAGATTTTGTGATGGAATTTCTCTGGGAAACAAAATTTACAAGAACTTGGGAATCCCCGTAAATAGAGACATCGCGAAGATCTAGAAAAAGACAAAAAATTAATAGACCTGATAGG
>APFE030744245.1:0-13026 GCA_000404065.3 Pinus taeda
TGCCAACCTTTCCTTTGAAGGACCTCCCATGTAAGATTCCTGTTCCAAAAGACCAGCCACGCGAAGAGAATCATTTTGAGCGGGCATGTGACCTTCCATAGAGCAGGAGGAAAGATCAGATGAGTGGTACAAGATGGGCCTGTAGACATAGAGGCATATAGATCCTTTACACGAATTGGCAAAGGAGAATGCAGGAGAGCCCATGCCAGTACATCCCTTGTGCCTGTGCGATGAATCGCCAATCCATTAAGGATCAGAAGAACAGAGCTCCAAAGGGGACGAATAGAGAGAGGAAGATGTAATTCCTCCTCGTCCTTCCAGACAGGAGAAGTGAAAGACCATGATTTAATCAGCTTATCCCACGTAAAAATGCCTTTTGAGTTTAAAAAGGAAACCAGTCTAGGAGGAATAGAGGAAACCAAACCGTTGACTATTGAATCAAAACCAATGAGGATGCTTGAACCCGAGAAAATCTTCCAACGCAAATTTTCCATGAAAAAAGGCTGAATTTTCCTGAAACTTTGCCAGATAGCAAACCCCCTTTTAATGCCCAAAGATTTCCTTCTGTACCAGTACTCCATACTTCTTCCTTTTAAATACTTCATATTAATAAACTTAATGCCCAAAGATTTCCTTCTGTACCAGTACTCCATACTTCTTCCTTTTAAATACTTCATATTAATAAACTTGCTCCACGGGCCCTCACCAAAGATTCCTGTATGGAGAGATTTACAAAGAAGGGCTTTTCCAAATGTCCTCATGTGTAATAGACCCCAACCTCCTGCCTTTCTTGACCTAGAGATAGAATCCATCTTTACTAAATTAAACTTTGATTGAAAAGATCTTCCTCCCCATAAAAAATTAGCAGCTAATGAGCACATTTTGTTAATAACAGAAGGAGGAAGAAGATAGAGATGGGCCCAGAAGACCGCCAGTTGGGATAGGACTGCCTTGTACCAAGATAAGTCTGCCAGCTAAAGAGAGGAATCGCGACTCCCATCCGGAAATTTTTTTGTAGAAGCGGTCAATAAGCCATTGCCAGTCCCGTTTGTTGTTGCCTTTAGCCTTCACCTTAAAACCCAGATATTTGATACCTTTCTTGATCGATGCCTGGTTGATGCCGATCAGAGCTGCAATCCATAGGACGGTCTCCATATTAGACTCATTGTGATACAGCATAGATTTGTCCCTGTTGATGACCATTCCAGATGTTGTCTGAAACTTTTCTAGAATATTATTAAGACATGACCAGGTTGCTTTGCAAAGCATGGCGAAAATGAGTATATCGTCAACAAAAAGATTGTTGGATAGGAAAGTATCCTTGCATATCTTTATTGGCCTACATCTCTGTTGAGATACAGCTTTGTTAATCTGTATGCTGAGTGAGTTCATAACCAAAATAAATAGCATGGAAGAGAGAGGACAGCCCTGACGCAGTCCCTGACGCAGTCCCCCCTCGACTAGAAAATAACAGATATAACTCAGTCAATCATGATATAACAGATATAACTTCTAAATTTACTTCTAAAATTTAAAAGAAAATAAATTTAATTAATTTACTTTAATAAAATTAAAATAAATTTTATTTTAATAAATTTATAGATTGTATTTATTTTTGATAATTAGAGAAATTATTGGAATCTTTTCTACTTAATTTCTATAATGATATTCACTACACACATCAATTTATTTTTATTAAATAAGATTAAAACAACCAACTCTTCAATGTAATAATTTTCAATTTATGATTAAAATCACATAATCTATTTACAAGAATATGATGATAATCAATGATGCAGTGATTATTTTAACTCCCTTATACCAAATATAATTATTTTTATTATATATATAAAATAAATATTATATTAAAAAAAATAATTTAACATCTAATATCAATTAAATTATATTATGAAATAATATAAGTAAATGTTGTGTTTGAGCGACAATCAGGCAAAATCTGGTCTTCCCGCTTTCTTTCTTTTTTGGTTGGCATTCAAAACTGCCCTTTGTTGCCACTTTCCATTGTCGTGCGCACCCATTTACTTTTACTTTTAAGAAACGTACAGCGTAGTTTGGTTAATCTAAACCGAAAACTCAAAGTCTTTTATCCGTTTCACCTGTGTTTTAGCGGTTAGTCTACGAGTTGTTTTTAGTGATATTTTATTTATTTTTTGGTATTAGAATCTTGAGGTGAAATTTTGAGGGTCATTTTGATCTTAAATTGCTGGTTTATCAGAAAGTTTTTTGGTTTTTTTTTTTTTTTAATATGTTTCGTTTCTCTGGTATTAAAGACTCTTCTCAAAACGAGTTTGAAATTAACTCATTGTGATATATACTGTGTTTTGAAATTAACTCATTGTGATATATACTGTGTTTGATGTTGACAGGCAAAAATATATCGAAGATGCAACCAGTTTTACGAGATACCTAGTTCTTCGTACCGTTTCTTATATGTACGTGTTTATTATCTTTGCAGTTCTTATTGCAATTGTGGTCAGGTAGGTATACAACCTCGGCTCGTAATAATTTTTTTTTTTTTAAGTTTTCATTTAATTGCTGGTAACCAAAATCTCAAGACAAGGGAATCGTTGGAAAACAAAACTGGTGAGTTCTCTATCTCCAAAATTTGCATTACACGTAACTGTAACTCTGAATCTGGTTGCTTCAGATATAAGTCTTACGCTTCAGATATAAGTCTATCTTAAGAGGATAGCCTAAATTACTATGTTGAAGATTTATATTAATTTTTTTTATGGTATTTTTCACCTAAGCTCAAATAAATTAGTATGAATTTAGATGAAAGAATATTTTATTTTAAATTTAGGATAAAATTGTAAATAAGATTAAAATTAAATTGGAATTTTAGGATTAATTTAAATTAAAAACTTATATAATTTTAATAAAGATTAAAATTTAAATGTATTTTAATTTTTTAAATTTATTAAATAAATTTATTTTGTTATTTAAAATTTAAAATTAAATATATTTTAATACTTGATAATTTCGTTTTATTATATATAATTTTTAAAATAAATTTAATAATGAGTAATAAAATTTTTAATACTATTTTTAAATTTAAATTTTTTAAACGTATGTACCATTATTAGCTAATCATCTATAATGAAGTAGAGTGGATCATCTTCAACAACAGAAAGAGTTGACTAGCATAATGATTCCATGAGGTGGTTGATTGCGAGCAAAACTAATCGTGTCGTTCCCGCTCTGAACCAGAGTTGTTGTCGTTCCCACTCTGATTGACTGAACGGGGATTGTTGTAAATGAATAAGAAGGAACACAACTTCAAGCTTTTTCTTAACTGCTAAGTAGAGGCTCTAACTCTGACCCAACAACTTATAACTCTATAAACTATATTGCTTATAGCCTCCTTGCTAACATATTCTTTTTGCTTTTTGTAAACTTTGTAAATATATTTCTTTTACAATAAAACAATATTGCATAGATAGTTTTTAATAATCAGTATAAATTTTTTATGACAATCTATATTCCTAACAGTAAAGACAAAATTCACCATTTTTATCAGTGACAACATTGATTACCAGAACTAACTTCTTAGAGGTTTATGCCAAAATAACTAACAAAGGATCAAACTAGGGGAACATGGCTTGTTTAAAGACATAATGAACATAGCCATGCCCACTATCCATATAAAAGTACATTGCATCAGTGTATTCAGAGTAAACCATACAAAAAAGTTGATGTATGAAAAGAAAGCATGCCAGGAAAACATGGTGACCAAGCACATAAAAGGTATGAGTAACCTGTTTGCAAAAAGAGATACGAAAACCATGAGAAGTTATTAATCCAATATGACAAATAAGGAGAGTGGATTGGGATTGCCTTGCCTTGGGGCGAGATCCACCTTGATTGTTGATGACTGCTGGTGCTTCAAGCTGTGTATCCGATCCAGAGTCTGAGTCAGTCACCACAAAACACTCAACTCATGTTAATCTAGCCACGATGTCATCCAGATTGTATCTGATGTCACGGAGGATACACTTGATTTCTTCTTGACCTGCAAATAACTGATAATTGTCAACTTTTTTATCATGGATTACCATGTGAAGCAAGGTTTCTAGCTAACGATTCACAGACACTGAGTGAAGGAAATGGAGCCTCCTATTTTTGAATTTTCCTGGGTTAGGAGTTCGCTTGATGTTGTTTTCGTTGATCTAAGAGTCAGAAAAATAGAGTTGGTCTCTAAACTCCTTCACCATTAAATGAAGGATTGCATTTCTTACTTTAGGGGGAACCAAGTCGAAGTGGTAAGCCACTGAGTACCAACTAAAAATATGTTGACGATGGGAGGAAGATGAACTCAAAGCATCACCACAACGGTTGGGTAAACGATGCCTAGGATCCATGTAGTGGCAGGGAGTAGGACTATGGACAAATAGGGGAGGGGCAGACATGAGACAATGATGATCGTCAAGCAATTTCACATAACTAACGAGACTTAGGAAAGTGAGGGGGCCATTGACCATAGAAAAGAAGACTGACTAATAATGTTGTTGAGAGTATGTCCTAGAAATTTAGCCTCAAATAGGCTTACACATTCAATCTCTAAGGGGAGTAGACTTTGTAGAGGAAAAAGGTGAATTGGGCCCAGGAAACTTAGGATAGCCTTGCCCAAAACACAACTCATGGCTAAATCAAAACCAAATTGAAAATGTACCAGAGTACCTAACGCCATAGACCAATACCGAGAACTTAAAACAGATAGCTACGAAGTCAATGAGTTGGGGTGGAGAAGTGGGCAGCACAATGACCAACTCAAAGGAGGGACCCGTCGCTTTGTTCTAGAGAAGAAACACAACAAACATTGACACATGCAGAGACAATAGGGGCTATAAAAGAGAAATGACACACATAAACCAATCGATTGGAGACTAGAAACAAATTGTGATTGTAAGTAAGGCAGAGACAGACCTTCCTCGAAAGCTTTAATCTCCCACCTTGGCATCTAGGAGCAGTTCGATAGTTGGAAACCTTCTGCTTCCAAACGAACAATACTAAAAACTGCCACCCTGAGACAATGCCTTATATTTATAGAGGGGCGCAATCATGGGGCAATTGAACCGGTGTGAGAGAAATATCGAATGAGGAAAAACCAGATAAGGACAAGTGTGTGTCACAACACACATGCATTAAAATCCCAAATTAGGCAGTCGAGGGTGTGATGAGCATTGCATATGTCAACGACAATGTGCATAGTGACCAATCCTTCCTAGATCGTCAAGCCATAACAAACTACGATGGGAAAGAGTTTTAAACCAAGGGAATGTTGTACTGAGACCCCTATACCACCACAAGCTCACATTTAAATTGATATGACAAGGGTAGGTAAACATGTGGCAGAGGGCGGTGAGGATGCCATGACTAGATGGGATCGGGACAATTGAGAGCCTGGCTCTCATTCCCATGTTCGCCTTCCTATTCACCATTGCAGTTTCGGGCATGCCAATCATAATACATGCCATACCCATGAGTGTTTATACCAACCCCATCAAGGACTGCAAGCTAACATATCACTTCATTAGGAAGAAGGAATTTAGCTGCTACTTTCACTCTTAATGTGGATATTGATTTCAAATAGATGTTGCTTTTTTAGTCTTCACTTAATAGCTCCTTAGAAAGAAAGAGAATTTATGACATTGTGATAGAACTATCTTTGTGTTTTGACATGATACAGAGTTTCAACATTCCAAGTCCTAGCTTCCCCATCCAACTTTGTATTTCTTTTCGATCCTATTTACAATGAGTGGAACCTTATATATAATTTTGGGATGACTCTGATTGGTGGAGATGCGATTATCATCATGGAAAAGAGGGACAATCCACAATTAATTGGTTTCTCATGCTACTACATTTACGAGAAAATAAAAAATAACTACAAAGACAAACCTATTTTAAATTAATTAAATTTGAATTTAGAATAATTATGAAAATAAATATAAAACATTCCAAGTCCTAGTTGCCCGATCTAACCTTATATTTCTTTTCGGACCTACTTACAATTGGAGGAACCTTCCACGTTGTCAACGTTCTTTTCATGGGTTCTAGGTTGTCAACATTCCAAGTCATAGCTGCTCCATCTAACCTTCTATTTCTTTTCAGTCCTTACAATGGGTGGAACCCCCCGATCCCGCCCATTGTCTAATTCTATCCAGCTTCACCAACAGAGGTGCTTTGACAATGAATCAGTCCAGTATTCTAGCCAGAGCATCCTCACCTATTTTCCTATTACGCCAAGTCAGTAGTATCTTGGCCAAGTCAATGTTCATGAGGTTATTGTAGCCCAACAAGTGTTTAAAGTATGCCGTCAAGGGTCAGTCTGTGCCATGTTTCCACAAGATTCACCATGACCCAAGGAGAAATTTTGGTCTCCACCTATTATAATGTTGTCATTACACATGAGTGATGTATTCATCAGCGTGTCCAAAAATCCCTCACTATTATGACAGGGACCATAAATTTTTATCAGTCTAAGAGGCATATCAATTTCAGTAGCTATGAAATCAACCCCCAAATATCCTTCACCACCCCAAATATTGTCAATCTTGATAGTATTTTTATTGAAACCAAAAGAACATCCCCCGAATCTCCCTCTCACATCCAAAGTATGGAAAATCTAGCCCGGAAGCACGTTTGACATAATCTTGTTGCATGAGCCTCCATCTCCCAAAGTCTCTTATAGAAATAATACATCAATCATAACCAGGTCTAATAGTTTTCTGAGCGCCAGTTTCTTGTCCGAGCTGGCCAAACCCCTGCAAGTGAAAGATAGGCACTTCATGGGATAAGCCGATAAGGGTTTCCCTTTGCTCTAAGAACCCAATGAATAGGAATCTGGATACCATTTTCCACCTCAATGCCCGCTCTCAGGATGGTTTTTGACATATAGGATTGTCTTCCCTAGGTAATTTTTGCGCTCTTGTGGGGATGGGGTCCTCTCCCAATCCGAAGGTGAGGGTTCGGGGATGTGTCTAATATCTAAGGTTGTACCTATGCAAGCTACTGGAAGTAGAGTCCTCCCTAGTAGGAATAGAGAGAGTTCATGGTAATAGTCGGTACAGTAACCAGATCAGTGGGGGGAGCCGTTGTAATAGGAAAATCAATTGAAATCAATTTACATGCATCTAAACCCATTCCCGAAGCAGCTGAAGATAACAAAACAATGCCAGAATTCATAAAATTACGAGAAGAGTTGGGAGAGTAATTAAGTGTACTCGGTAGTAATTCAAGATCCCTTGAACGTGAGCGAGTGACCCGGGCATTAGGAGTTCAAGTGCCCGCGTGATGAGATTCCTCCACTTCCACCCTCCACCTCCTTTGGGGTTCCTTAGTGATGTTCTGTGTAGGGGTCGATTCTACCTCTGATATAGACTGGGTATCTGTAGTAACAAATCTTTTTGGGGGCTCAAGATGCACCCTGGTAATTAGCGGACAATCTTTATACAGGTGTCCCACCTCATGACACCACATGTAATGAAATGGGATCCCCTCATAATCAAGGATCGTCCATCTAATAATCTCCCCAAGTTGGAGCCGATAACTCTCCACTAGTCTATCTCTCGTATCCAGGCGTACCAGAATCCTGGTGATGGCTAAACATCCTCATTCTATGTAGGTTCTATAATAGTCAAGATAGATGCCAAGGTCATCCCCTATGCACCTGAAGATTTCCTCTGACCAGAATTGTAACAACAACCCTGGGAGTCTAACCCATGTTGGCCCCACCCCTAATTTCTCCTTCTCAAGGTCGAAGAATGGCGTCCACCTCTTGAGTAGCACCGGTGTCATCTCGATATGCCAATATTTAGATAGAACCCAATTTGTTTGGTTTGGTTGTGGAAAGATGAGTGCAAACCAACCTCTTGTCATGGTAATAACCACTGACAACTAGTCCAATAAATGTCGCAAGATTTCCACAGTCCAAAGTTTTAGCCCCATAGGGGTATAGTTCTAGCCATGAACCCTTCCAACTAGCAAAACACTCTTAGTAAATGCAGCTTGGGCCATGTTGATTCCTTCACTGGAAACCAACAGATGCCCCCGTTCACACACCTACCTCAGTGAATTTTGTTTTTTCTTCCCCCCAAACCTTTGTGAGATCTACAAGGTGTTTTTCGTCCTTTCTCAACCAATTATCATCCAAATCCGAAGCTCTATTGTCCTCAATCCCCAGTTCCGGACGAGTGATGCCATCAAAACATCCTGATATGTATGCATCAGGAGTTGGTCTCGAGCTTTGGGGATCATCTCCTGATGAGCCTGGTACATGATACTTTGGATTTACAAAGCCATATGTGTGAGTCCACAGACCGCTCGTGCCCCCAACCACCACGAAAGATGCCCCCTATACATTTTTCACGAGATCCTGTTGATAAAGTTCCCAGTATTATAACTCTGATGGCAATGGTATATTCATTATCGGGTGAGATTGGTCCTCTTGTAAATGAAGAAACTCATTATCCAATGAGCCTAGGTGGGAAATCCTTAGAGTATTTAGGGAAACCTCCACATCATCCATCTCCGAATTATATGCTTCAACCTAGACTTCCGGTGCATGGTGCGCCGTCGATGAAACCCCCGTTTGGTGCTGATGTGGCTCCTCCACACATATTTGGGAAGCCTCCATGTTATAGACAATTTTGGGAACTGCAACCCCAATCAAATATGTCCATAAACCAAGGGCTTCTGAGTCCCTAAAAGTGTTGTTTCATGCCCTAAAGGAACAAGGTCAGCTGATTATATCATCTCCCAGAAGTTCTCCACAGAAAACTGCTCAGAACTGGTCAAAACTGGACCATACAAATTGCTCAATGCTAAGGGTGTGATGCATTTCACCTGCTTAGTGCAAAAAGTGCGATGCATACTGGAAAGCCCTTTTGTAGGGTGCGATGGGCGAGAGTAGACAAATGGCAGAGACAGATTGAAAGGTAGATGATCATGGAATCTTCCAGAAACTTCTCCTGTGACACTTTCCTATCTGAATTCACCGAGGGATGAGTAAGATATCATCAATCTCCAAGTGGAATCAAGAACTATCAGAGAGAGGACACTAATCAAAATCCAAGAAGCTGACTCATCCCCCTGCAATCTCCTATATATGGATCCCTCATCCCAGAGATCCAGAGGCGGGAATCTTGTATCTTGTAAGGAAGTGCTGTTGGTTTCCTGGTGGAATATCATAGTGTTGGGTGATCTAAGCTTTTCATGAGGTGAGGAACGACTTTCATGCTGGGAGGATGACGTTGGGTCAGATCAATGGGTTGTAATCCTCTCTTCTAATCTTTACATCAATAAAGCTATTCAAGTTTTCCTCCACATTCTTGTATGTCTGATTATATATGCATTTGTGTGGTTAATATATATATGGTCCTATATTGTTTATGATTGTATATCTCTGCACTTTGAAGGTATTATGCTGCTTTGACTTTACAGGTACTCTTTGAAGCGGAGTGGTCAAGGAAAGAGCGACAAAGATCTGTCAGAGAGGAGAAGGAACAAAGCAAGGAACCGAGCGAAAGATTGAGGTTGGTATTCTTTGCTCCTCTCCTATCTACTTCTCATAAAGGAAAACGAAAGTAACTTTAATTTGTTTGTTTCTAAGATAGCTACTTGTCTTAATGGGACTAGCAGCTCTGCATAGACACTAGATTTCCCGATAACAACATCGAGATCAAATTCCCAGGGTGATGTGGCTGGGGAGGGTCCACACCCGCATACATTGAATTTATATTATGCATTATGTTATATCTAGGCTTTGCAAGCCATAGAGAGGGCTTGATACATGACCCTGGTATGGATGGGTCGGCAGCTAAGGTAATGCTATTATGTGGTAGCAAGAGGCTAAATTGGATAGACACGTGGGCATGAAATGGGGATCACGTGGGTTCCACGTGGAATGTCAAGATGAGGTGGCACCATTGATAGTCTAATCTTTGGATGGCCATATCTCCTAATCCAGGAGTCAGGTCAACATAGTAACTGTTTCCTTCTAACCTATTTTTCAGGCTAGGGTTAGTAGGGGGTATGCTACATTAACTCCTTTATAATTTATTAGCTCTTAGCCATTTGAATTTTAACCCAAGTGAGCACTTGATTGACATTGTCAACTTCCATTTATGTTGCATTTTCTGCTAGGTTCTTAGAGTCTCAAGTACCTTTTGTAATAACACTTTTTCATTTTGAAGGTCCAATATTAATATTATTTTTCTCTAGCCGAGAACAACGATAATCTCGACCATTTCCATCTCCCACACATTTCATTATTCTCTCTTATTTATTTAATATTCCATATCTTGTGGGTAGAAGTGGAACCCTTATGAGGAAAATGGAGAGAACCAACATCAATGTTGTTTGTAGATTTACCCCTAGTTTGTTTATGTCTAGATTGACTACCCTCCTTTATAGCTTAGTTTTCTTTGCATGGGTGTTTTAGTTGGCTCATGTATTTACACCATCATTGTAAAATTATTTATTTCCTTAGGAGTAGAATTTCTAGTGGTGGGATCATTATCATCAGCTTCTTTAGTAATTTATTATGCCCTTATGAAAGAAGTACTTGTTAGCACCTAAATCTTCCTTAGGCTGAAGGAAGGAAAAATTCAGGGTAACCACAAACCACGCTTAGTTTGGTAGCTAGCCCTACCAGAAAAGGAGAGGGCTCTCTGCAAGTCACGCTTAGCGAATAAGTAAACGAAATGGTCTGAGATGACTTACAGTGAAATATTGATCTTAGGCTAGTAAATAAATATGGATATGTTGAAGGCCCCGAAAATCGGGTCTACAACAAGGGGGATACCCGCCTGGTCCGGACCTTTGTTGGCAGCTCCTTATCTGTTTGGTATAGTGGCTCTGACTGGGGATATGGGACCAGTTTCCCAATTCAGTGTGTGTGCGTGAGAAAGATGGGTATTTCTGTTCTAAATGGAATACTTATATCCTAATTCTAATCTAATGCTATGCTATTGTATTCTAATAAACAGAAAAGCATCTAAATTTATGCTAACTTGGGGTGTGATCTTTCTTCTATGCGATCTAAAAAGATTTCAAACAATAACTGGTAATAAAAATCATTCAGCTATTATAAGAAAAGAATTCAATAAAGATGAACTACTTCGTATAAAACGTAAGACGAAACAGTTGTGAAAACCTATCGCATAAATGAGCTATTCATACACTAAGCATAAATAAATAGTTATCACCATACAAAAGTGCCAAATGATAACTCAGGCATCCATGTTGTAATATATAAACAACTAAAAACTGAACATCACTTTAATGCATAAGCAGAAATGGCTAAGAGATAAAAGTACCATTTATAACTAGTCCTACTCATGAGCTTCAAGTGACAATTGATTTATCTCTCCTTGATTTAACATCCAAAGAGTACAGAAGTGCAACATCAGTAGCAGATATCAAATGCAAATACCAAATAAACCCTGTTCCATTCATTCACCAAAACCTCCTCTGAGGGTGCAAAAGTGCATGTTTTGAGAACAAGTTTTTGATAAATTTCTGGACCCTTCTCTAAATGCATGAGAAGGGTTTAAATACTACTAACTAAATAACTTATT
Organism: Pinus taeda; assembly: GCA_000404065.3. NCBI lineage: Eukaryota > Viridiplantae > Streptophyta > Pinopsida > Pinales > Pinaceae > Pinus > Pinus taeda. The sequence goes on from APFE030744245.1 coordinate 11,604, forward strand.
TACATAAATTGAGGATTTGGTTTAAATGACTGTCATTTTTTTAAGCAAAACTATTTCTAAAATTAAATCTAATATCTAACTATTTCTATATTTTCTCCTTAATGTTGCAAGCATTCAATATTTGCCTGAGTAGAGTCGGCTGACTGCCTTCCGCCTTTGGTTGAGTTAAGCAAACATAATCGGCAAGAGCTGGCACCATCTTCTCAACAAAATCGATGATATACTTGAGAGTCATCCAATGACTATGTGGCTTTACCATGTATGCCTGGTAATAATCGCATTTCAACTTGGTTAACCCTTGGACTGCTTCTACTTTTTCTTTAGCTTTCTGTTTTCAGTTTGTTTCTATCATTGCTTTCTTGCAATTTTTGGGGCTTGCAGGTGACTGAGTAATTAGAAGCCTTCCTTTTCGAGCAAGTTTTCACGCATCGGAAACTGCCTCCATTCCTTGATCCATGCTTCCCTAATGCGTTTTTCGCCTTTTGCGCCTTTTTCTCTTATCGGGTATAAAGCTCAAAATTTGTAAAAATAGTGATTCCATGAGCTCTTGACCCAAAGTATTAAACTGTTTGTTTCTGGTATCAGAATCGTTTAATACCCATTCAACCGTGGCTGTATATGAAAGATCTGTGATGGATGCCTCAGAAGAGTTCTGCGGCTCTTTCTCTTCCTTAAGTAGATTAGGTGTGCCTTCCCAAATGGACATTGGAGTACTGCCTTTCCTCCTCATAGTTTCCTGCATACTGCCTTGTATAATGCTTTGTCCTTCGTTCCTGCAGTTTACAAATGAGGTGGAAGTAATGATAAAAATAATGACAAGAAAACTTTAAATTCCGAAGATATGAAAAAACACACCACCTTACGTGAACTAGTTCTTCGAAAAACACAAATCCATACTTCATTAACAACCGGCAACAACTCATTAATTCGCATTAAAGTGCATGACCAGATCTTGGCCTAAAAAAAGTTTTCTCGAATAATGAGCCAGAACCAACTGCGATGGAGAGGTCTTGCGATTGCTTTGCGATATCACAAATCGTTGCATCGCATTATCGCAATCTCATCGTGCTGTTATATCGCAAGGTTTCTTGGTTGCGATATCGCAATATCGCAAGATCGCAGATCGTTTAATCATTATAATCATTATGTGTAATTTATGCGATTTTTGCGATGTGTGATATGCGATATCGCATATCGGCGATTTTAAAGTTTTTTAACGTGAGTGCTCATTAATGCATGCAATGCGATGGAGTTTCGTGTCGCAATCTCGCGTTTTTTATCATTTTGGCTCATTAGAAGGTACCCTATCATTCTTTGCACGATGCGATATCTCTTAAGGAGTGAATTTACTTTCTTCATCATGAAACTTAAGCTTTTTAGATTCTTCAAAGGTATTTTCCTAAGTCCATGATGTTGTAAGTTT
>APFE030744253.1:0-20721 GCA_000404065.3 Pinus taeda
AACCCAGAAGGTAAAAAGCAAACAAACATTTATTTCATTAAATGTTTTGTGATGGAGTTCACATCTCAATCAATGGAAGTAAGGGAGGCCATCCCTTGTCCATTGTTAGGAGTTTTACAAAGACATATCATCTTACATTCTAACATAACTAACTAAAATTCATTACATTAATCATGATATCATTTACCCCACATTTCCTCAAGCACTATGTTTTTGTGGCCCAGTTGTTCCCTATAGTGGATTATCCCGTGTTTGATGATTTACACCACTATAGAAGGTAGTGATAATGACTTTCACGAGGAAAAGAGCTTAAGCAAGTATTGGAGGAAAAAATGGAACACATTAAAGCATGGGAGAAGCAACAATATGAAGAGATGAATGATTCGATATACTTTGTGTGACTACCATTATACCCTACCATCTTGTAGACCATCCACAAGTTTCTCAATAACATTGAGCATGGGAAACACATGATTGACTAAGTTCTTTGACACTAACATGTTATCAAGATGGCTAGAGTCAATGTTAGAGAAAAGATACATAAATATTTGACAATTTTCACAACTATAGAGAATGTAGAGGAATGAATAGATACATAGAGCCAAGTGGGTGCCACAATGTCAACCTTAGGCCCAATCATGAGATATAATCCATTGGTCCCTTTACATTCTATTCCTTTTGAACCTTTGTATGTCTGACCCATGGCTGCTAGGGAGCTTATCAAAATAAATTAGAAATTGGGAATGGAATTGTATATTCAACTAATTAAAGGAGAAACAAAGGAGGATGCCTTACGTCTAAATATGTTGACTCTTAGAATCAACTAAATGAGGCAACATGGAAAATCCTTAGTTGTGACACACTAAAGTGGATATAAAAAAATAGATATTTCCATGAGATGCACACATTGAAGACCTAAAGTGGTATATTTATCTCAAAAAAATGTATTCACCACTTCTCTTGATTATTTGCATGCCTCTTACTCACTAGTGACTACTTAAGTTGCTAGGTTGTAGGATAAATTGATAATAAACAAGGTTCAAAGAAATGCACAAACACATGGTTTAATGGCTTGAATTTTCCACTTACTATTAAAGTGGAGTGATGTAGAAGGAATTTCCAATCCACCATTACTTTGAATGAGGAACTATATCATGCTTCAAGAAAATGGTTAGTTGCTAAGCAAGTTAAGCAAAAAAAAGATAAAACTTTTGTTGGATAGGAAATTTTAGTTTCCATAAGAAATTGACGTGGATGTGATGCTAGCATAATCCATTAGATTGGAATACTGAGTTGAGCTATACTTATACCTATGTTTTCAAGGCACAATTGAACTAGTTGAGGCTCATTTCACAGGCATGTTTTAAATAATTATGGTAGCTAGATTAGTATGTAGATAAAGAATGGGGATGATTGAAACAAAAAATGTCTACACATATATATCCATAACATGCCTAAATTATGATTGAGTGATCAAAGATTCTTCTTGGCCATGGAAAAACCAACTACAATAGCTAGACTTTGTTTGAATGTAGGTGTAACAACCATGGTCAAAGTCCATGTAAAAGTTAATAAAGGAAAAAACAAGGCCAAGGTCGGGGAAAATGTATTCAAAGCTGAATGTTGGGCAAGATATCCTAGTGTGGGTGTTCACTGGTTTATTATGGCTAATGAATTTGGCAAAGGAAATGTAAAAGGCTTTGGAAAGGAAAAATGGAATTTTTGGCACATTTATTTATGAAAATAATGGACATTAGGAGAAAAGGAAGGTGAAAGGTCACAGGGTGCATGTGAGGAGGAAAATGAAGGAAAATAATGGAAATTGAAGAAAATAAAGGCATAATTGATCAAAAGGCATCTAAAGACCAGTGGGCAAGCTTGGCTAGTGTAACCTTTTGTCAGTTCAGTTTTGGAGCTCTCTCATTATTCTCTCTCTCTTGGAAACTTAGAGTTTTCTTGGAGAACTTTGGCATTGGATCAAGAAAGGAAAAGAAGGCAAGAGGAAGGAAAGAGAAAGAAAGGAAGAGAAGGATCAAGAAGCTACAAAATGATTTTTTGTAGGTATCGATTTTCATGTGTGATTTCCTTGCTAGATTTGGCATGCATAGTATTTCATGTGGTTCTTTGCTATCATTGCATGGGTTTTTCTAGGTGTGACAATGTTTTCAGCCTAACCTTTCCATTTAGGATAGCCATGGTATGATGGGGTTCTCATGTTTTGGTTGAGATGGATTGTCGGATGGATTCGAAGCTAAGTGAGTTGGATCTTTGAAAGAAAGAACACATGGCCTAGTGATCCCTGAACTAGACTATAGATTGTGGTAAAGCCACTAGCCTAGTGAACCTTGAACCATATTGTGGGTTGCGATAAATCCAAGTATTATGTGGTGGGCCTAGGAATCCTTGACTGGTTAATGGCGGGATATATGGTAAATCCTAGAGGTGGTTGCCCTTGATTAGGCCTAGGAAGCCTTGCCGGTGAATGGTAGGATATACAGTAAAGCCTAGAGGGTGGAGTCTTAGTTAGGGCCTAGTGATCCAGAGTGGATTGCAATAAAGCCTAGAGACTAGGAGATGAGGAAATTCCTCATGGTTTAGGTGGATAAATTTGGTGGCATCCATGCTCGTTTTATGGCCTAGTCATCCATGATGGATTGTAGTAAACCCTAGTTCTATTGATGAGGGTGAGGTGGTGTAGCCTCGAGAAGACCTGGTTGAGTTTGGTTTTAAGTCCCACATTCATGCTTGGACTATGGCACGACGTTGATTGGCTGAAAGAAATATTTGGTTCATCCAATCTATGGCTGGGTGGTTCATGGAAGTCCCAAACCTAGTTGGCCTTTGCAGCATTAATATGAGACTATTTCTCCTTTTCAATTCATGAGTATTATACTGGTTTATATGTGGATTATATGGTGTTGTTTCCTTGGTATTTTTATTGTTATTATGTTGGTTATGAACATGTATTATGACAGTGGATATGTATGGCTCTCATCATGTTTTTACTTGTAAATGAATGAACAATGTATCTATGGCCTAACAATTGAAATTGCAACTAATGTGATAAGGAAACAATGCATCATAGTGAATCTGAAATATATTGTTAAGACTTGTATATTTCATATTTGTAATATGTTTGATGAAATGCCTATCATGGCTAGTAGGGGTCAAATCTAGTCCTTGTTAATGTTTTTGCAAATGTATCCTTGTTTTGTTGTGAAATTTCATTTATGAACCTTGTCATTGAGTTTTGGGCAGTGACTTGGGCTCTATGCCTAAAAACGTGGGACAAATCCCAGAGTTGCAGGGACAACATTGGGGGGAAAAGTCCCCAGAAGCTCCCTTTCCCTTGTTGTGTGAGCTTTTGGAGCCGCCTAGATGCACCCTTGTCCATATCAAGGGAACGTCCAAGGGTTTGATGCACTAAAACTTCAACTGGTGTCAGGGGTTGGTTACTTGATTGGTTGGAATGGTTATTTGGTGTTCTGTTGCTAATGTGGGAGGTTTGTGTGGTGTGTTTCTGTCAATTCCACTTCCTTAAGGTGACTTAGGAGGTTGAGTCCCATTATTGTGGCCTCTCGTCACACATTTACCCTGGTTGGCCGGTTACTTGGATAGATGTGTGATGAGGGTGTCATAGAGTGGTATCAGAGAGAGTTTTGTTCTCTTTGGGTGGTGTCTGGCTTCCGTTATTTTTTTGTAGTATCTGATACCACATAGTGGTATCAGAGAAAGTTTTGTTCTCTTTTGGGGTGTCTAGTTTCTATTCCTTTCAGGTAATATCTAATACTACAGAGTGGTATCAGAGCATGGTTCAACCCTTGGACTAGGCGGAATGGGTTTGTCATGCATGCATGTACGTTGTATATGTGCTTGTTATGTATGCATGGTGTTAGTCATTTCTGTCATTGTGTCACCATGTGGAAGTTGATGATGTTGTTGTTGGGATTCATTAGTCATGAATGCATGCTGGTTGTATATTCATTTGTTATGCATGCATTATTATGGGCATGGTTGTAGTGCATGAGGTTGTTGTAGGCATTTCAGGTCATCGTGATGTTGTTGGTATGTTATGATGCTAATGCATTGATTGAGGTGAAGCAGGAGGTGTAGATCATTAGAATGAGGTTGCGGCACTAGACTCCAAGGTAAGAGAAGATCGTCATATAGATTGTATGTTTGGTATGAAGGTATGTGGTTAATAGTATTTATAAGCATTAGGGTTTCTTATATGCTTTCCGTTCTATTATTATTATGCTTACATGTATGATAGATGTTAGTTAATCAGTGTGATCATATGTACATATGTCGAATAGTCATGAGTGATATTAACCTATTGTTGTGTCCATTGTTATTATTGTTATATGATAGTTAGCTTGATGATTATGTTATATGTTATTGATAAGTATATTATATGTTAACTTGTTGATTTTTATATGATAGTTAACTTAATTATTAGGGTTATTGCATTAATATATTGATGTTATATGTATCATGCTAAATTGGATTAGCATATGCAAATGGTTATGGTTACGATATTCATGGATGAGTCGACTTATTTGTGACATTGTGTTGTACTAATCTAGACTGACTGTGATTATGTAATTGTTATGCATGAATGACAATTTTTAATGAGCTTATGATGTAAACATGTTAGCTAGTTATCGTTATGGATATGATAACATTTTTTATGTTTAAGTTGATATGTTTTGAAGTTATATCTTGCTAATCTAGATTGATTTTGAGGACAAGATAGCCTCCCTTGACATACATTAAGGTATGAGTTTGCTTACGTCGTCTACTTGGTGCTTGAATGTTTGATTATGTCATCTATTTGGTGTTTGAGTGTTTGGTGTCTATTATGGCATTTATCTGTTATTTGAGTGTTTGATTAATCACATGATATGAGTATGTGTCTATAAGATTGCTTGGAGAAATGATCTTGTTTTAAGATGGTTGTATTAACACGTATGTGTTGAGACAACTAATATGTACTTGAGTGTAAGTAAGTGATAGTTGTAGAATTATGTATTATGCCTGATGTATTTGAGTTGATTGTTGAGTATGACTTGGTTTTCAGAATTGGTAATGCTTGATTTCAAATTAATAGATATATTGTCTTGATCTTTGAGAAAAGTGGTCGACCTGTGTGAGAGTTGTAGGGAAACATGCTTGGGATTACCATGACAAGGTAATAGTTTATGTGCTTATATGACTAACAGTTGGCTGATGTGACAATACATAGTAATACTCGATTGCAACAAGGTAAAACAGTAAAGGAAAGGAATAGGGTGGGAATTACTTTGGCTATGTTTGGAAACTGCAATTCCAAACGAATGAGTGCTTTGCATACATGAAGTCTTCTTAATCCTAATTTGTCTGAAATTATGTGGATGTGTGTTATATTCATTGACATGTATTTGATAGGTATATTATCTAGTTTCTAATTATAGCTAGATCTGTCAAGGAATTGGAGTCCCTTGAGAGATGGCATGGATGTGTTCAGTTACAAGGCAACGTGCTTGGCATAACAAGTTAAGGTAACTGGTATATTGTTATGATCATTTATGCACTCATAGTTATGTGTTTATTGAAGTATGATGCAGGGATTACATGGTAAAATAGGTTTCCATGAAATCTTGCAGAAGGCTTCGGTTGAGCTTTCCTTGGAAACCATGTGATTGAGTCATAGTGTCTATTGTTAGTCCTATGCTTTCCATCTTTTGTGATTTGTTTGCACTTGATTTGCAGTTTGTTTGTGTCTAGTATGTGGCCATACCACTTTTTCTATGATGTCATATTGTTATTGGTTTTCATGGTTTGCTTCTTGTTTGTTTCTTGTTCTTTTTATGTTTGAGGGTCTTGGGAATTGGTTGGGAAAAGAGGAAAGTTAGTGGAGCTCTGTGAGAGCTTAATGAAATTCCAACAGGAAATGTAAGACTCAGATGAAGTTGTTGCATGTATAAGGGCAATTGAAGGCAAGAGTATGACAATCGATTGAGTTGGTTGGGTCCATTGGGATAAATGAAAAATGGCAAAACAATCATGAGAAAGGAAATAGGAAAGGAAAAGTAAATGGACTTGAGGTGTCAGATGCCTTGGCTATGTTGGGAATCATTGTTGTTAATGTTGTGCATGCTATGAATAGATAAATGGAGTTCTATCAACCTTGACCTTATGATATATGGTAATTATGTTGTGATCATGATTGTGCTGATTTCTATAAATGTATATATATGTATGTATGTATGTCATTTTCTGATAGGATCATGATTTTTTAATGCTATTATTCATATGTATATGTATGTATGTATGTATTTTGTTGTCTGACAGGGTCGTTAGGAGTCATTTTTGTGGAGGAATGATTGCTTACATAGGTGAATGACATGAAGAGATTCATGGTTTATGAGGAATCATGTGGGAAGAGTAGTCCTGACAAATTTATGAGATCAATATCATGTGGTTATGAGTTGATATTATGTGATTATATTATGTCTATGTTATGGACTAGCTATATTGAGGGATACATCAGCAGAATGAAAGCAGTATGATCTGCGACATGCTAGGATAAGCATGAATGGTGAAGAGACATTGGAAGCAAGGTTGCTTGGTAGAGACAATGTAGTTTTGGATGTACAGTGCTACTGTTGTGTATATGTTGTGCATGTTGTATATTCAGTGATTGTACCTATGGTGTTGAGTGTTTGTTGTATATATGGTGTTGTGTGCATATTTCATATGCAGTGCTAGGTATAAATGGTGTTATGTACATGTTGGATATGCGTTGTTGTGTACATATTGTACTGTATGCATGATGGATATGAGGTGTTTTGTGCATATGGTGCTATGTACATGTTTTATATGTGGTGCTATGTACATATGGTGTTGTGTGCATGTTGTACATGTGGTGTTGTGTGCAGGTGGTATTGTGTAAATGTCATGCATGTGGCATTGTGTACATGTGGTGTCATGTACATGTCGTGCATGCGGTGTTGTGCACATGTGGTATTGTGTACAAGTTGTACATGTGGTGTGATGTACATGTAGCGCTATGTAAACGTTGTCATTAATAATTTTGAGGTCCAAAATTGGCCTCCTAAGGAAATTATAAAATAATAGTGGAAATAATAAGATAAGATTAGATTACATCGTCAAATTTAAGAGGGAAAAATGTGAAAAAAACTATTTTTTCAACTCGTATTTTCAACTTATCTCGCCACGGGTTTACTCAAATTTCGAGTAGAAACACTCATTGGATGAAAAAATTGATTCCTCATCCAAGGAGTACCCATGCTGCATACTTTCTATCGACCCTACTACACAAAAAATGAGAAACACATGAAAAATGTGATTACAATCACCTTTTTTAATGTATTTTGTTTTTTCATGTATTTCTCATTTTTCATGTAGTAGGGTCCATCAAAAGTCTACAAGATGGGTACATCTTGGATGAGAAATTAAATTTGCATCCAACAAGTAATCCCACTCAAAATTTGAGTAAAACCGAAGGGATATAAGTTGAAAATATGAATTGAAAAATAGTTTTATTATTTTTTATCTTTTTACTTTTTTACTTCAAAAATGATGAATCATCCCCCATGGTTGACATAATCATCTTGAATCATATTGGTTCTTATAAATTTTAATTTGGTTGAACATTTTTCTTAGGAGGCCCATTTTAGACCTCAAAATTCCCTTAACGGCAGGTGGTGCCATGTACATGTGATGCAGTGTACATGTTGTGTAGGTGGTGTTGTGTATAGGTGGTACTATGTACATGTTGTACATGTGGTACTGGTGTACATGTGGTATTATGTGCATGTCGTACATTTTACGTTGTGTACATGTGGTACTACGTATGTGCATTGTGTAGTCGTGGCATCATGAACTGCATATTTGTTGTTTTGTATTGTGTGTATATATGTGTATTGTGTTGTACACCACATGTAGGAGTATCCATTGTGTTGTGTTGTACACCAGGTTTAGGTGTATGTGTCATGATGCATATTAGGCGTAGATGTATGTGTCGTGATGCATATTAGGTCTAGGTGTATGCATTATGTAATGTCGTATAGTGTGTGTAGATGTATGTGTTGTGGTGTACATTATGTGTGTGTATGTGATTGAAGAGTAGCAAAGGCACTGGGTGCTTGCCATGCGTGGCAACTAATCCAGTGTGTGTACAAAAAGAGCAAAGGTAGAGGTAAGGACTGATGAAGGATAGGTATTAGTATTTTATTTTAGTTTTATTATACATATGACCTATGATTCTGAATTATGATGGTTATATGTGATCTGTGATTCTAGTTTATGATGATTGCATGCAATTCATAATTTTGATTTATGATGGTTGTGTTTTGATCAAAGATGCTAGTTTGACTTGTTGTGATAGGAAGTAAATAGGATTGCAAGTGTACCATATTGATGAGCTACCAATGAGGTATGATGTAAATGTATTTCAATTATTTTAAATCTAATGGAAATTATGTTCTTGGTATAGGAAAGTATGGGAAAGAACTACTAGAACTAGCAGCATCAGTGAAAGAAATTGGAACATGTAGCCGTATGTTGGTAAAGCACTTCAAGAGTAGGGCCATTGTTGGACACCAGTACCTAATAGTGTCCATTGATTTCCATGGGCATGCTATGACCAATATGATGGTTTTGAGAAAGGTATATGCCTCGGTTGTTTGACCTTCCGATGCAAGGAAACCTTGCCAAGGGATGGATCACCCAGTATAGGGGATGCTGGGGAACTTGGAACGTGAGTGACTACACAAAAGGGGTGACCATATTTCTCGAGGGACTATGTAGCAGAGAATGGAAGAATGGGGATGGATATGTTTTAGTCATTACCATTGCTATCTGGAATCAGATGCACATTGGGAGTGTGCCTTGAAACAATGAGCTGATAACTGTTCATTGAGAGGATAGGTGGCACAGGATTGTAGCACTACAAATTGGATACAACTTTGACTTTAGTAGTGGATTTTGGACTTCCTGGGGAGGAAGTGAATCCCGACATTACTTTTGAGGGTGAAGGTGTAAGCCTATGGATTCCCTTGTTGATTGATGAGCACCAATATTGCAGCAAGAATGTTGCAACTCCTGGAGCTACCAAATTTACTTTATCAACCCGGGGTTCGTGCAAACTTGGAGGTGATAGTGCTGTATACACAGGTAAAAGTGATGGTTTTGCCTTTTGTCACTATTCATATAATGAGAGACAACTAGAGTTTGCAAGCTAGACTTCTATGGATTCAAAAGAAGCTTGGTTCCTTGATGAAATAAATAGGAATCTACCCTAAGAGAGAGTTGATCTACTGCAATAATGAAAGAGACTGAAATTCAATGCTAGGGCATATCATTTCCTAATTAACTACTAAGAGTTATGATTTGCAATGATGTTAAATTAACTTGAACAAAATGATACTATCATAAGCATGGAAGCTAAGAACATCAAACACAACTACTATGCATGTAAAGGACTATAAGAAATCTATTTTGTATTTTTGTTCTTTTCATGAAAAGTCAAGTGTGCAAACTAATCTCTCTTGGTGATGTGGCAGGTGGTTTAGGGGTTCTGATGGATGACTCGAAGGTTCAGGAGATGGCTAGAAGGTTTGGAGGACCCTTGGGTGACCTTGGGAGGCTTCCTAGCGGTTTTCTCTCAATTTTGACTCAAAACATGCCACTACAGGATGTACTAGAAACCTACACGATTCCTTGTATTTCTACAGGATGTAGCCGTGAGAAAAACGATGGGTGTTGGAGGTTATGGAAAGCTTATGGAAGGTGGTTGATGGGTGGAATGGAGTGAGAAGAGGCCTAGGATCACTCAGAACCCAAAACCAAGTTTAGGAGATGGTTAGTTTCACTCAAAATGCTTAAGGATTTTTTTTTATGTAAAATGATGAAATTGGTGAAGGTTTTGATGAAAACGAGGAATGCCTATGGGTGAATGAAGTTGGAATGTGATTTATTGCTATGAAATCTTGGTCTACTTTTGAAGTACTAGCTCTCCATAAAACATGTGTAATTTCCAAAAGGTCATGTAAACAAGAAGAATTCTCATGAACTATAAAAGTAGAATTTAATGAACTAAGTGTCTACCTTATGCATGAATAAATTGTTGAATAACATGGAATCATGGATGAGATCTACTACAAGAATGAAGATAGAAGAGATGGCAATGAAATCCTACTTTGAAAAACTGTTCAAATGCTAGGTCAAGTACAAAAAATTCTAAATATCATGAAGGAAATGGAAATCTGTCTTTTTAGGCTGCATAAGGGTATTTTCCTCAAATCATGATCTTAGAAGGAAGAAGCAAGGCCGAGACACCTATTGACAACTTTGTGGAGCCTCTTTTATCCCTTCTAGCCTGCTACTGAAGTAATGCACAAATGGAAGCAAACCAATAAACAATTAATCAAATCTACACTACTTGTAATGAAATACTTCTAGCAACAGTTTAACCTGACTTAGTTTATTATGAGCAGACATCTGGTGTGGCAATGGGATCCCCCCTTTCACCAATCGTGGCCAACTTATACATGGAATACTTTGAAAAGAAGGCCCTGGAATCTTACCCCTTAAAGCCAGCATGGTGGAAGCTATTCGTCGATGATACCAATATAAAATGGACACATGGTAAAACAGAGCTTGAAAAGCTTTTTATTCACCTAAATTCCATCTCTTCGGAAATTAAATTTACTATGGAGCTTGAAGAAAACATGAGCATCCCATTTTTAGACATTCTCATCATCAGGAAAAATGATGGCTCCCTTGGGCATAAGGTTTTTAGAAAGTCAACCCATACAGAAAACTACCTCCACGCTGAGTCCCACCATCACCCAACCCAAAAATTTGGTGTTCTAAACACCCTTGCTATCAGGGCCCTTTGAATTTGTGACACTGATCATATAAATGAAGAAAAGAAACATTTAGTGTCAACCTTTAAGGGTCTAGGCTACAAAGAATATGAGATTAAAAGAGCAATAAAGAAGGGAGAAAAGGATATTATCTCATGAACCCAAGGCCTGTGATCAACCTCAGTGTGGTAGGGTTTTTCTACCTTATATTCATGGAGTTACGGATAAGATTGGTAAAATCCTAAAGAAGAATAACATATTCACGCAGTTCTCTGCCCCTGGAACTATTAGACAAGGTATGAGATCCGTCAAGGATAGTATTGATAAGCATCAGCTTAAAGGAGTCTATAAAATAGATTGCTCATGTGGGAAAAGCTACATTGGTGAAACAGGTCGCTCCTTGCAGACTAGACTAAAGGAACATGGAGCTGATATTAAGAACGAAAGGTCTCGTACTTCGGCCCTAGCAGAACACTCCTCAAAAACTAAGCACCACATCTGTTTGGAGAGCACTTCTATTATCGCTAGGGAGGAGCAACATCATAAGCGAAAGATGAGGGAAGCCCTTGAAATTATCAAACACCCTCATAATCTCAACAGAGACAATGGGATGGAGATTAGTGGAAGCTGGCTTCCCCTAATCAGAGAAATTAAGGTCATAAACTCCTCTTAGTTTTAGCCCTCCTTTCGAATGTTAAATAAATTAATAACCTAACTTTAATAAATTAAAATAATAATAATTATAGTTAGTTCCCAATTAATTAATCATTCTCAATAGTAATTATAATAGAAAACTATTACTTTTAATAAAATTAAAGCAATTAAACTATTAATAAATCATATTTCTCTTTAATATTAGTTTTTTCAATTTAGTTTAATACATTATACTTAATTATTTAATAAATTAAAATTTATTCAAAAACTAATTATACTAACCTTACTTTTGTTTAATATAATAAATAATAAATATTAATAATTTTATTACTATCAATTATATAAATAATCATTAATATTTTAATTAATTAATATAATAATTTATTATAAAAGGGAATCAAATTAGTAAAAATATATGTAATAATAATCCTAATTTATACAATCACTTCAATTTATATAAAATTTAATATTATTAATACTATTATTAATATTAATAAACAATATAATAAAATTATAATAATATGCATATACAAAAAATTAAATATATTAATATAATTTAATTTATAGAATATAATAAATAAATTCTAATTTATAAAAAAAAATTAAATAAATTAATAATAATTATAAAAATAAATGAAATTGGCCGACCTCTCATCAAAAAACAGTGGTAGCCGACCTTCATCTTATTTTTCCCTCTTTACTATTTATCCCTCAAATTTGCTCTTCTTCTATCAAGCATTCAATTGGTCCTGATGATGGATCCCGGTTGGGATTTGAAATGTTGACAAAAAATTATTCTTACTATGGATTCTCCAGTAACTAAGTCAGAAGAAATGAGCCACAGAGGTCTAAAACCCAGAACAGTTTAACCATGAATCTATGAAAATAAGCTAAGAATAAAGATACAAGAAGAAGAGCCTTTGTTGCTAGGGTTGGGCCCTAACCCAAGAGCTTCAGCCCTTTGAGTTAACTCAGTACTGAATCAAGAACAAACTCATGCTTATTGCCAAAACAGAAAACTACATAAAAAAAGTCTTCCACAAGTCTGGAGCTCGAAAATAGCTAGAGTTTTACAACAAAAATTTGAATCCTAATGAGGCTCTAGGCCTCTCTACTTATACAACTGAAGTCTCCAATGACTTCCTTAAATTTAGGGAGGCTCCGCTCCCAAACATGAGATGAACTACTCTTTGTCTATCACTTTCTCAGTTGCCTTCTAATCTTCATGGCTTGGCTGCTTGCACTCCAAGATGGTAGGATTAAAAAAGGAATATTCGAGTGGGGAAGGAGTAAATGAGGAAGATTTACCTCGTACAATCTCTCTCCCTTGTCCCTTTCGAGTTTCAAACCTTAGAATTTGCTAAAATTCCTTGATTTTCTCTTCCAAACCTACAGTCAATGCATATTAATCCACTAGGCATAATATCTCACTTTAACTCATCTCATTAAACAAAATATAATCAAAACATGTAATAAGTTGTGAGAAAAGTTGGTTTGAATAAGCTAGGAAGTGAATTAAGGCCCACATAATTACCCAATGATGAGGCTCGTCATCACCCCCTACTGAAAGTGTTTCTCATCCTTTGAGCAACTCAACCAATATCCATGTCTTTCATAGCTCTAGTGGCCTCCCTGACATCCCATGCCTCTGCCATAGTTTCCTCTTCTTGTTCATAGAAACCTGGTTTATTTTATACCTCCTCCCACTACCTCTTTTCTTCTTCTTCCTTCCTTCCTTCCTTCTAGCATTCCTAAGATCAGTGGTGGACTCAGTTTCAAGCCAATTCAATTGACTTTGAGCCTTTGCAGGGATTTCTTGTACATGGTTGTCTTGTTCAGTTCTTCTCTGATTCTTTGAGGAGAGTGGTACTCTCTTATATTTAAACTGTATGGAAATGTGTTGCATCTCCTGAGGAAAGCATGTATGCTGTCATCCCCTAACAACTTGAATATGTCCTCAAAATGTCAAATTTCTTGCCCCTGGGAAGGAAGATACCTGGGTGCAAGCTGAGGATCATTTGCAATTAAATTATGTGTGCTTATGAGGGCCATTGGATTGGACTGCTCATCTCTAATCATAAGGGGCTCTGTTTGTTATTTTTCCAATATCTTCTTCATTTATGCAACGCTTGCTTCCTCATGGTTCATCCATGATACTAAAGCCATCAACTGTAAATCTCCTAGCTTGGCATTAGGGTCCCATACATTCATGTTTGTTAAGGCCATGTTATGCAAATAAAACTCAGACATCTTGGCCTTATCTTCCAATGTACTTTGATCACAAATATCAATGAACTGTCTATAATCCTAAAATGGCATAGTGCCTCTCTGTGCTAGGGTCTTGATCTGGAACTACATCCACTATTCCTTGAGGTATTGGGCATAAGATTTAGCTAGAATCCTACAATGGATTGCTTCCAAATAGATACTGGCCATACATGCCAATAGGTTTTCTCTTTCTTATAGTTGTCCTTTCAACCATGCATTTTCTGTCTCTAACTGATTTCTCATTATGGCCTCTCTATCTCTCAAGCTACTTAATTCTCTGCCCATCTCCTTGAGCTTCTCCTCAATGTGACCAATGTCTTCTACCCCCTTGGATTTGGAAATTTTCATCCATCGATGAGTTTTGGCTCTCTCCTTCTCAAGTGCAAAGAATAGTGGAATAACAAATTTTTGTGGAATAACCCTGCCCCCTTTAGTAAATCTGTAGTAAGAGACAAGGTTAGGTTCGGGGATAGGTTCCTTTAACTCTAGGCCCTCTTCTTTAGTTTCTTGCTGTAGGCTTCCCTCCTTATCCAATTTTTGAGTCTCCTGTAGGTTTAACAGAGTATCCTGTAGGACTGCTTCAGCTTCCTGTAGATCCTGCAGTGTATCCTGTTGGATTGTTTTTCCTTTGGATGGGGTGGATCTAGTTATAGGTCTTCTCACATAGGTGACAGGAGACTTAGGAGGAGGCATTTTCTCCCTCTATTAGGTTATTCCTCAATCACAATGGGAATTTTGGTTGGTGTTTGGGGTTTCCCCTACCTTATCCTTGTGATTTTCCTTGTCCCGAAATATAAGGGGGTCTGCCTGTGTCTTTTGCCTTTCTATTTGATAGGGGTGCTAAGAGTAGTGAGCGAAACTGCTTCTTCTCTCCCAATGGCCTTTGGAGACACCTTAGGTGACTCCTCCTTCTCTTCTACCTCCTCTTTTTCATTTCCCTTTTCCTCTCTATTTTTCCTCTCTTCTTCTCCTTCTAGCTCCTCATATTGTTTATCATCTTTGTCATATTCCTCTATATCCTAGTCCTCTTCATTTGCTTTCTCTTATTCTTCCTCCTCATCTATCTCATATTCATCCATCTCTTCTTCTCCCTCAGTTTCAGTTTCTTCCTCATCCTTTTCACTAATAGTAGGACTGATGTCATATGTGAGGGTTTTGATATCCTCCTTTGTCTGCATGTCTCTGAAAATTTCCCATTGGATAGGAATTCTGAGGTTGTGGAGGACATCTTCTATGATGATTCTAATTAACCCATGGTGGGCTAAATGTTGGTGATTTCCCTCCTGCACTTTTGTGCTTATGTCTATTAGTGATTGCAGAAGGAATTATGGTATGTTGAGCCTGTGGTGAGGAGGTGTTTATGCTCCAAACCTTAATTCTTCAAGAAGCCTAAGGTGATACCCATAAACCACAGTATACCTACCCTTACATGAGATGTATTTGATAAGGTGGTAGCTCACCTCATTCTAAGGGTATGATAGGCTTGCTCTCCTTACTCCATTTTTTTCCTCAATAGGCTTAGCTCCCTCAAAAAGGAATTTATTCTTGGTAGTCTGGCTATTTCCCTTGTCTTCCTTTCTCCAAGGCACTCCTAGAGGAAGTATGGCAATTTTGCTTATGATTTTAGGGGTGAGATCTATGGAGATGCCTCTCACCACAAAAGTGGCATGAATTATGGTCAGTGGTACGAGGGAGAGAGATAACTCTCAGGCCACTTCATCATCATACCCTCTTAATTTTTCAAAATACCCCATCCAATTATGTCTTGTGAAGATTTCTAACACCCGAGGGTGTTGGTGGATTCTCATAGTATTAATGGGCTCCCTTCTATTGAACCCCCCTGTCATTCTTTTGATGAATTTGGAGGAGATGATATGGTTGACACAAATTTTTTGAATGCAAAAGTAAATAGCTGAAAGAACTGTGGAGACAATCCTCTTACACAGCTGCCACATTCACTCTCCACTAGGGGATTTTCTGTTCAATTCTCTTTGAAAAAGGGAAGGAATTATAGATTCCAACTCTTCATAGCATTTTTTGTAGCCAACCCCCATGTTTTCCCCTCTAAAACTCCTCTCGTCCACCTTGTAGACTGTTTGTTTGTATCATGTAGGTTTCTTGTGCGATCCTATAGGATTTCCTACATAATCTTGTAGGAATTCATGCACAGGAGACATATGGAATTTTCCTCTTTTGTAGGTTGCCTGCATATGAGAGTGACTTTTGCAAGAGTGAACCTCGAGGAAATGCATGCATGAGTTCATGGGGATCAACAAATATTTCTTCTTAAGGCTGAGTTATGTGAGGTGGTGTGCTGGAAACAGAGGTACATTTTCTATTTTTGGACCGTTGGTCCCCACTACCACCTCATTATTCCCCCTCCTCATAATCAAATCCCAATTCATACCTCTGTAGACTTAACTGTTTTTGTCCTGCTCTTCTCCTTTTTTTGACTTGACTATTTCCATGTGCGGGAGGACCAACTGTTTTGTCTTCATCGACAGAACGAAGGTGGCCAAGTTTACTGGCCACCTTTCGCTTATAAACCAGCTTACTCGTAACCTTTACATATTTTGACTACATTATGCAAATGCGAGAGTGAGTGAGATACTTACCTATGGTGCTAACCCTTGCTGCAGTTGTTGAAGACCAGAGGTGCTTGCTATGTGTTGGCCGCATGATATTTTTTCCCTCTTTTTTTTATTGCTCTCTAATGATTCCTTTGATGTGCTGGTACCTAGTGTTGCTGTTGCTTTGGAGCTCCTTCTGCTCTTGGATCATTATGCAGGAAGCTTGTTGCAATCATGATTTGTATTATGTGGGATAGGTTGCTACAGGATTTCTTACAGGATGTCGTGTAGCTACTTCTCCCTTAGAGCTCTTAATCATACACTCTGCTGGGATTTTGAGGATGGTGATGGATTGAGAGGAAGATTAGGAGTGTGGATAAATGAGACATACTTAGGTGTTGTTCCCTTCTACTCTCTGTTTCATGTTTTCTTTATTTTTTATGTTTTGTTTTTTTTCTCTTGAAGACTGTGACAATTTTATTTTTGAAACTGATTTTTTTAATGAAATGTTGATGTAGGGGTGTTATTTCTTTGACATAGTAGGTCATTTTTTTCCCTAGGTTCACTTCCTGTAGGAATCCCGAGCCACTGTAATTCCTACATGATCATCCTGTAGGTTTTCAGGGGATCCTGTAGGTGTACAGGGGATCTTGTAGAAAACATAGTCTCCTTGTAAACTGAAGCAAAGGAGTGAAAAAATGGAAGAAATGGTGGAGTAAAGAATGAAAATGAGTCAAAAAAATAAAAATGTGAGTGAAATAGGTCCCTTTTTTATCCTCCTTTGTTCTTTGATCATCCTGCTTGCTGACCTGCAAATAGAAATTTTCACCATTTTTATTTTTATTATATATAATATATATCTATATCTATATCAATATATATATATAGATATAGATATAATTATTTATTTTATTTTATTTTTATTTTTTATTTTTTTTCCAAAAACAACTAGGCTGCCTCTGAGAGGTTTTCATCCTAGTTGTTTGCCCTAGGCGCCTCAATAGAGGTTTTCACCCATGGATATTTTTATTTTCCTTTTTTTTTATTTTATTTATTTTTTTTGACACCATTGGGCCACCCCCAACAAGTTTTCAACCCAATAGTGGGACTTAGGTGCCTTATGGAGGCTTTCATCTGAGTTCTTATTTTTCTTTTTTCGTCTCAATGATTTGATGAGGCAAGAGCTGAAACTTGCTCCACTACCATCATTGTTTTATTGATACCATCAACAAACTCTTGCTTTGACAATGGTCTTTTGTAAACTTCAATCTGTGTCCATTAACAAGTAAAGGAATGGCCTCTTCATCTATGGTTCTGATCTGCACTAAACCATTATCATGACATCTCTCTATAACATAAGGTCCTAGCCATCTTGTCCTCAACTTGCCCTTAAAGTCTTTATATCTGGAATCATATAACAAGGCCCATTCACCTTCTTGAAATTGTTTATCCTTGAAGTTTTTATCATGCCATATCTTCCTCTGAAGTTGGGTTACCTCTGTGTGTAGGAGGACCTGCATTCTGAACTCATATAAACGATTTAACTGTAATAATCTCCCTTTTTGTGCACTGCTGAGATCTATATCTAGTTGGGTTGCCATCCTTAGTGTGTTATACTCAAACTCAATGGACAATAGGGCCTTTTTCCCATAGACCAACTCATAGGGTGTGAATCCAATGGTGGTCTTCTAGGTGGTATTATAGGCCCAAATGGCCTCAATTAGTCTATATGCCCAATATCTCCTACTGTTGTTAACCACTTTAGTCAAGATGCCCTCCAGTGCTCTGCTAGTCATCTTCGCCTTCCCATTAGCTTATGGGTGATAGGGAGTGGAGGTCCTATGCTTGATCTTGTGCTGGCTGAGCAAGTCTTCAATCATGTTAGAGGTAAACTGGCTGCCCTGATTAGTGACTAGTTCTCTAGGTTACCTAGATTTGTAAAATATATTCTCCCTTAAGAACTCAGCCACCTTCTCCTCTGTTTTTTCTTTAATTGCCTTGGTTTCAGCCCACTTAGGCAGGCAGTCAATGCACACAATGATGTACTATTTTTGCTTGGAAGGAGGGTCAACAAGTCCAATGAAGTCCATGCCCCACTTTTCAAATGGTTCAAAAGTCACTTGAGGCTACAGAGGCATTTCATCCCTTGGAGTAGGCCTTCCCATCCTCTGGCACTGATTACACTGACTAGTATATATTTTCACATCCTAATAAATATTGGGCCAATAATAGCCTGCTTGTAACACTTTGAATGTTGTCCTCTTTGTTGTAAAGTGAACTCCACAAGGCAAATCATGACAAGTCAGAAGGATGTCAAAGACTTCCTCCTCCTTGACACACCTTCTCAAGATTTGATCTGGGCTAATTTTGAAGAGATTGCCCCCAATCCACGTGAAGGGGTGCTCTTCCTTATAATATCGCTTTTCTCTTTGGAGGATAAGTTCGGTGAGAATTATGCAGATACCAAATAGTTTGCTATGTCAGCAAACCATGGAGAGAGAATTGAAATGGCGAACAAGTGTTGATCCGGTAACTAGTCATCAACCATTCCCTCTTCACCTATAGGAAAATTTAATCTAGACAAAATATCTGCCACAACATTTTCCTTACTAGGCTTATCAACAATAGTTAGATCAAACTGTTGTAATAAAAGCAACCATCTTATAATATGAGCATTCACGTAGGGTTTATTCATTGAATATTTGATTGTAGCATGTTGAGTATGGATAAATGTTTGATAGCCTATAATATAATTCTTAAATTTGTTCAATGAATGCATAATAGCTAGGAGCTCCTTTTTGGCCACTATGTAGTTCATTTCAACCTTTGACAGATTCTTACTAATAAATTAAATGGCATAAGGCAATTTTTCATCTATCTAACCTAGGGCTACTCCTATGGCTTTGTGTGAGGCATCACCATGAATGTGAAAAGGAAGGGCCCAATTTGAGCCTTGGAGAATTGGGGCAGTGGTTAACTCATTCTTCAGGATGTCCAAGGCCTCTTGACAACTTTTTGAGCATATAAACTCAGAGTCCTTGGCCAACAACCCAAAGAAAGGAGAGGCCAACTTGCTGAAGTCCTTTATGAACCTTCAGTAGTATCCAAATAATCCTAGGAAACTTTTGACATCTCCTTACTTTTGAGGAGGTGGGATCCTTTGGATAATAACTATTTTGTTGGGGTCCACCTGCATCCCTTGTGGAGATATTGAATGACCCAAAATGGTCCCTTCAGTCATCAATAATTCACGTTTCTTGGGACTGAAGGATAGGTTCATCTCAATGAATTTGTGCGGCAGGTTACCTAAGTTGGACAAAGCCTCGTCGAAATCACCCCCATAAGGTGTGAAATCATCCATGTAGATTTCTATCGCATCATGGACCAACTCATCAAAGATACGTAGGAATGCTCTCTAAAAGGTGGCAGGAGAATTGCATAGGCCAAAAGGAAGGACCCTATAGGCAAAAGTGCCCTAAGGACAAGTGAAGATGGGTTTATCCTGGTCTTCCGGGCTAATCTAGATTTGGCTGTACCCACTGAATCCATCTAGGAAAGAGAAAAACGTTTTCCTTGCCAAGCCATTTAGCACTTGGTCGACAAAAGGCAGAGGAAAATGGTCCTTCTTTGTGGCTTTGTTCACTTCCCTGTAATTGAAAAAAATCCTCCACTTACCATTTTTGTTGGGAACTAACACCGGAGGGGAGACCCACTCACTATCAGAGATAGGATAAATGAATCCTGCATCTAGTAATTTTTGTAGTTCTTCTTTGAATATATCTTTAAGAGCTAGATTTATCCTCCTTTGGGGTTGTCAGATTGTCTTGAAACCTTCCTTGATATAAATATGGTGAGTATACATTGAGGGGTGTACTCCATTTCTTTGTAACTCCACGTGAAGGCATCCAGATGTTCCTTTAGCATGTTGCACAACTTCCCCTCTTGGAGAATAGAAAGAGATGGATTGATTTTCAAAGTTTTCTTAGTGCCGAATTCTATGGTTTTGACACAAAGAGGGTTGGAATCGGCCAAGTACAGATCAATTGGATGGTTGTTATGGGTTTCCTTTGCTACTTCGTCTAGGGACAATGTACTGGGAGTTGGACTTTGGAATAGGTGTTCAATCAAATTGTCTTCATCCTATTGTCTTCTTCCCATGGTTGTTTCTAAGGTATATAGTTGGGAAGTATAAACTTCATCTTCTTCCTCCTCTTCCAGCCATAAAGGTAAATCATGTTATAGAGGTGGTTGAGCAGTGTTGTGTGTGGAGCATGATTGTTCAGAGGTCTTTGTTTCAGCCGGATGTATACCCCAGGAAGTTTTGTACACCCCTCCACGCGGGGGGGTGCAGGGGG